>JADWQK010001893.1:0-50272 GCA_017933935.1 Sesamia nonagrioides
ACTTAGGAAGATATATTGATTTGAAATGTCGCATGACGTCACGCCGTGGTATAAAATATACCACGGCGTGACGTAATTAGACCCCACTCCGTAACTTTAATGGGCTATATCTCAGTAGTTTTTAGTAATTTCGACAAAATAAAAAACACGGGTCTTAATTTTTTTTTATTATGTATAAGACTGACTAATTATTTATTTTTTTGATTTTCATACCTTGAATACATCCCTATTGCATGGAACAGATCGTTGAAATGTTTTGTTTAATTGCTGTTACTACTTGCAACTGTTAAGACCAAAACAATAGTATTTGAACATGTTGGAGGTTGTATACCTACCTTGGCAACTAACACATGATGCGCTGTCTGTCGTCATGACAGAACTATAAAATAAATGGTGTGAAGCTGATACGGTCTATAATTTAGTAAATAATATTAAGTACTCGGTATAAGTACTCGGGGAATGCGCTAATGTTGGATAGTTAATTTTTAACAGAACACTTAATACTGTAAATAATCCGATTGAATACCGTAAGAAAAAATGCAATACTTTAATAAAATAAAATAATTAAAAATTGTATGCTTTATTACACGAATAAACGTGTTAAGCTGCACAAGTCTTCTCAAAAGTTTATTAACAAGTTTATTCGTGTGAATAGTTTTTCGTAAAACGAGTTTTTCGTTTTAGTTAAAAAAGCATATACCATTATACTTGTAATATAATTCCATGGTTTTTCCCTAGAATAAAGGAATCAAATGATATATTCACAGTCTAAAAATCTTACAGTCGTCCGATGAAGACGTCTAGACAGAGCAATCGTGCGGGGTGTGAGGGACGAGACGCGGGTAAGCGGCACCCGAGCTGCGAACAAAACGATGTTCGTAGCTCGGTATCTATCATTAAGGGCTACCGCGTGTTTGCTTTTTTATTTGTTCGTTTTATAATTTGATATGAGTGTCAATTTTGAGTATAATTGGGGTGCTTGTTGCGAAAAAGCCATCCTTTTTGATATCCAAAATGGCGGACGTAATTTTTTTTATAATTTGATAGGAGTGTCAATTTTGAGTATAATTGGGGTGCTTGTTACGAGAAAGCCACCCTTTTTGAAATCCAAGATGGCGGACCCCAATTTAAATGTATATTAATATGATATGGGTGTTAATTCCGAGGTGGATTGGGGTGATGGTTACGAAAATGCCATTTAAATAACTTAAATCTGTCTCGAGTTGTTCCCTTTGTAAAAATAGCAAATTAATTAAATATAATACAGCTATATAAAAATATACAGCTATCGATGTTGATCGGCAATAAATAAATAATTTCATAAATATTGTTTATTTGTGACGACAACCCTGGCCGATGCGTTACTGTCTAGACGATGTCGGCATTTTACACGAGATCAAAGGCGTCGACTTACTGTATGATTTTTATACTGTGATATAATAGGCGTATTTAGCGTCAAAAATTTATCAAAAAGGTGCTGCATAGGTAAAAGAAATGGAACATGCAACAAAAAAAAGAGCTATGAAGAGCTATAAAGCTATAAATGTGTAAGAGCTCTTGCACGTTTATTCTGTAGGGGCATCGATATACTTATGTATTTTGTTACAACAATTTTATTTAGAACAGTATACATGGAGGTTTTTACTCGTTCTTCACCATAAGAACCTTCTAGCCTACTTACGACTTTGTAGGTCGTGGGTTCCATCCCAAGCAAGCACTTTATGTACATGAATTTCAGTATGTAGGTACATTAAGTGAGACGTACGACAGACGTTGTACTTGATGGTTGAAAACTCAGAGTAGAGTCTTACAGACATTTGTGCATAAGCGTGTCAATAAAATTAATGAAATTACCAAAGAATTTGAGTGAAAACATGTTCCAACTGAGTAAAACCCAGCAGATTTAGCTTCTAGGGGCGTTAACCCACAGCATCTGTAATCATCATCTTTATAATGGGAAGGTCCTTCATTCCTTAAACAGGATGAATCTAATTGGCCTACTCAACCTCACATCATACCTAAAGACTTCATCATCAACCTTTTATAGTCCCACTGCTGGACACAGGTCTCCTCTCATACAGAGAAGGATTGAGCGTAATCACCACGCTTGCTCAATGCGGGTTGGCGATTTCAGACTTATAAAGTCCATGTTTCCTCAAGATGTTTTCCTTCACCTTCAGTCATCCTAAAGACCTAAAGACTTACTTGAGGTTAAAGAACTAGTCCCTGGTGATGAGAATGTGTCTAGATTAAATTCATTAATAACGTTTGAAAACACTCAAGTTATAGTAAACTCAAAAGAGTCTATGTATGTTTTACATTTTATAAATAACTTGCTTTCCGCCCGCGGCTTCGCCCGCGTGGTATTCGGTTATATGGCGCTTTTTAGATTTCCCACGGGAATATCTAATTTTTCCGGGATAAAAACCCGGGTACCCTATTACTTAATTCGGACTTCTAACTTTACGTCTGCAAAATTTCAAAGCAATCGGTTTAGTAGTTACAGCGTGAAAGCGGAACAAACACACTCAATTTCCCATTTATAATATAAGTAAGGAAGTAAGGATTGTGAAGGTAAACAGGCTCTCGAAACGGTGACGGAAAACCTCGTGGGGAAACCACTATTTCCGAGCACCAAGAATTCGAAGACATGTGACATTTGCTAATCCACCCTGGACCTTCGTGGTGGTTTTATGGTCTTCTTCTTTTCTTTTTTTTTTATTAGTTATAAACTAGTGCTTGACTGCAATCCCGCCTGATGGTAAGCAGTGATGCAGTCTTTGATGGTAAAACGCACTAGCTTATTAAGCCTATTCACTTAAAAAAAAAAAGCGGAGTGAATAGGAAGGAAGACGGCAGTTGAGCGAGGTGGTGCAATGTTGCTTAACAACACGACCAACGATGCTGCGCCAGAGGATGATCTGGAGACCCTCCGACCAAACTCCCAGCCACAACAACATTAGGCACATCGTACCCGGTACACATCGCAACACAACTGCTCAGACCCGTCTTCCGTACGGCTTCACCAGACATCATGCCGGAACACGACGAATCGCTTGGCGGCAAGACTTTGTCTGGTGAGTGGTAACTTATGCCGGCGGCTGATGTTGTTGCCTACCACGGTGTTGCGTGTTCTTTTACGGACAGCAGGCCTTTTTTAATATTATAAATTAGTGCTTGACAGCAATCCCGCCTAATGGTATGCAGTGATGCTAGTTTATTAAGAGCCTATTCACTCTAGCTTTGAAGACACTTAAATTGTAGTCAGACGGAAATACCACCGCTGGCAAATTGTTAAAGTCTTTCAATGTACGTGGTATAAAAGACGAGGCGAAACGCTTCGTCTTGATCCTAGTGGTGTTAGCAACATAAGGGTCGATACTTGAAGATGACAGCCTCCGTGGCGTAGCGGTAGCGGACGCGGCCGCTGCGCAAGGTGGCGCGGGTTCGATCCCCGCACAGTGCAAGTATTTGTATGCATGAATATGAATATTTGCACTGGTCTGGTGGTGCCTCGGAAAGCACGTTAGGCCGTTGGTCAAGTTGCCTTACGAACATCTAGTGGCAGTCGTTACGGGTTGTTGGAGCCCTCAAAAGTCCAACAATTGGTCTAACTGCAATGCTTCGATGTTGCCTTCGGGTTGTAGAGGTCAGACGGCAGTCGCTTCGACTAGTAAAGCGGATCCCAGACTCCAAAAGCTGAAAAAGGCTTCGGATGCGACTGGGATTAACGCTGGGATGATGATGATGATGACTTGAAGATGAATGGAGATGAAACAATTAAGTCGTGCAATAGCCGCGTACACTCTCCAAAATATATCCTAGGGGAACACTGACAGGCTGGCTACTAGGTTTTGGTAACCATTTTGAACCAAATCTGCGTCGCCGATTAGCCTCTTCGCACACCTCTCCACCGCCTGTGTCCCAGCATTATGAAGTGTGCTTACATTTGACGCTTTGGAATACTTTACCTCTCTGACTGGCTAACTTAAACACAATTCAAAAGTGTTTACTATAATTGTTTGAGTTTATCCTTTATTTCATTCTCGTGTTTTGACTAACAGCGCTTGTATTTCACACTTTATTGAGACACATTGTGCTCAGAAAAATTGAAAGTCTCACAAACTGTTATCATATAGACGAGAGATTTCACAACACAAATTCGCAATTGTTACATTACTGACGCTATATTCCTACCCTTCGCTAATCATAATAATTGGACGGTGTACCGTTGGGCCCAGGTTGATCGAAAGGTTCGATACCGTGGCCACCTTTTTTTTATTGGGATGGGAAATCATGAAATGACTCTCCCGCTCTAGGCGGAGCGGAAGGGCGTGTCAGACTTTTACTGACTAAAACCCACCCGTGTTTCTCGCGGTTGTCACGATGAGAGAGGCGGCGGCGGCGGCGGGCCGCTATGTTTTTTATAAAACGTTCATAGTTTTTCTGTAGTATATTTAGTATCAGCATTGCACCCGTGCGAAGCTTGAGCAGGTCGCTAGTTTTTTGTACGTCCCTAATCGTCACAAACCAGAAATGAGGAGATACGCAGAAGAACGAGAGTAACCGAGAGTAGCCCGAAGAATTGCAACACTTAACCGACCGGACCGACGGGTTCTCTAGTTGAATGCCAGAGCTATGGATTGTCCGAAAGTAACACTGTGGCCCCTGGTACAGGCAAATGAAGGAACACTTGTGGGTTTTAGTCAGTAAAAGTCTGACACACCTTTTTTTTGCGATGCGAAATCATCAAATGACTTTCTCCCGCTCTGGGCGGAGCGGAAGGGCGTGTCAGACTGTTACAGACTAAAAACCACCCGTGTTTCCTCATTTGCCTGTGCGATGGCCAGGGCCACGGTTTCTTGTTTAACCAACCCGCAACCCTGACCCAGGCGGCATCGGTCTTCGTGGACCCCGTCACGATGTGCTGACATCTCTTTGAGGCGCACGTGAAACACGACGCGCCGTCGACTCGGGCCTGGTCCTTACCGGGCGGCGAGCTGCCCACTGCTCACCGCCCGCAGGCCCGCGCCCGGCCGCGCCCGGCCCGCCGTGGCGTCTCTCTAGCCACTCCTCAAAGAGGGGACTTACCGCCGTTATTGTGGCGTGCCCAACACTGGGTTGCGACAATCGCACTCTCCATGTCGCCATGAGATCCCACCGGAGCTCTGTCCGCCGTACCGCAATTTATCGCGGCAGCGGAGTTATGCCCCGGCGTTTTGCCTCCTCTCGTCACTCCCACATGTGGGCGAGGGCTTTGGCCTCCAGATCCCATGGCGGAAATCCGGCAAGGAGGCTCGCCGCCTCAGCAGAGACCGTGCGATATCCCCGGACAAGCCGAACGGCCATGACCCTCTGGGACGCGGTCAGGCATCGGGCTGGTTGCTTCCTTAGCGACCGCGCCCACATCGGTGCCCCGTAAAGGGCCATGGACCGCACGGCCCCCGCGTAGAGCTTCCGGCAGGAGGAGTCTGCCACACCCTTGCGCTCCGTCCAGAGAGGTAGAAGTCATTTGATGAGTTCTCATCCAAAAAAAGATGTGCCGCATTCCTCTTCACTAGAAAGAACGAAGTTCGTTACACTGTGTATATGTACTAGCGCCCGCCCGCGACTCCGTTCGCGTGGAGTTAGTTATTTGAACATTTTAATCCGAAAATATACAGCGTACATTTTAATTTTTTGTTATGCTCGGCTTGTACTGATCGCAGCGTGATTTTATATAGCCTTCCTAGATTAATGGGCTATCCAACACAAAATACATCCAACATAATTTTTCAAATCGGACTAGTAGTTCCTGAGATTAGCGCGTTCAAACAAACAAACTCTTCAGCTTTATATATTAGTGTACTTAGATTAAAATATGGTAATAGACAAAATGATGTGAATTAACAACGCTTATAAGAGTAACTAAATGAAAGTAAACACACGCACAAACATGGGCGTAGCTAGCCCTGGGCTCAGGATGGGGCAGCAGTCAACCTATACCCCCTCTCTCCCGGATTTTTTTCTTTTTTAAGTAATTAGGTACCTTATAGATCAGAGTAGAGTTAGCCATCTTTCTAAGTATATCTTGGACACCAATGACTGATTAAAAGGTGAAGAAAAACACCTTGAGGAAACCTGGAAACCGCATTGAGCAAGCGTGGTGATTACGCTTAATCCCTCTCTGTATGAGAGCAGACCTGTACTCAGCAGTGGGATGATAAAAAGGTTGATGATAATGATGATAGATCAGAGCCAGGGTGGCGCAAGCGCCCCAGCTTGCCCCAGTGTAGCTACGCCCATGCGCACAAAAAATACATACTGTAGCATTGATAAAATATTAAACAGATACGATATATTCTAACAAACTGACCAAAAAAAAATGTGCCGAACACAGCAGCAGCACACATGCATATTTTTATTCGGCATACATTGGTACAGTGTGAGTGAGATGGGGCACAATCTAAAGCATAGAGAAGAAAAAGATGGCTAGTGTTTGTCGTTTGTTTTTACGAGTGTATCGAGAGTGACTAAGGCGAGATGCAGGACTTTCCTTCCTTTTGTACGCTTCATTTTCAGTGCGCTAATGACATATCTACCTTAGTTTAATATTTTATCAATGTACTGTAGCAAAAAAATCGTGACTGAAAAAATATTGCAAATTTTTCGGTCTAGCTCTCGCCAAGTAAGTAAGCAGCATAGGAAACTGTCAAATACTCCCAATAAATCTTGAGCCTTAATACTTTAGCGATAAATTTGAAAAGGTAATACAGAACTTTGACAAATTGTAGTTGCTTGATGTGCTGTCGTCTGTACGTATAATATGCGACAAGGAAGTTAGTTCCATAAATTACATTTATATTAAACACAATCAAATAGGTACCCAATACCAACAACATTTAAGTAATTATTTCTTTTGTTTTCTAATAGTTTTGTTTTTTTCCTCTATCAGAGTATTTATTATTATAAGGCCATAGCTCGATTTACTGCGACGGACTGCATTTTAAATGCTGTTGGATGCGCTATGAAAATAATTGCATAGCAACACAAACAAAAGAATTAAAAAAAAAAATGACGAAAAACTACAAAATTTTGCGTAATTATTTTTTTAAATCAATTGATTTAATTGACAAAATTGTTGTAACTCTGCTGTTAATATGCAATTCTATCGATTTAATTGCATTTTAAAATGCAGACCGCCTGCACAAAACTTAACTAATACCTAATAAATAATACTGGGACTACTGCATAAACAATAGGTCCTGCACTTGATCGCTTTTTTGGCCTTGTAAACAAATGCACCCGCAGAATTATTAGCATACGAGGGGACGTCAGCCCAACGTGACAACCATAATAACGAGTGAACAAACAATAAAACCTATAATAATTGAATTAATATACCCATGAAAAGTACTCACCTACTAAAGCGGTCAAAATCTGCCTTTTAGAACTACTTTCATTTTTTCGCCGGTCCATACTGGCTGAATAAATTCGTTCTCTGAATCCGAAATTAAGAAAAAAAAACAAACTCGATTGTAGGTTATTTTTTAACAAGGCACAAGCATATTTATAAATAGATTCTTGACAAAAATAACTACTCGTATATCACTTTTCGTAGTTCGCGGCTTATTTTTTAATTTAAAATGTCAAAATTCCGCTATTATTTCATGCACTTGCGTTCCTACCGACGTTCATCAAGCAACTAATTTTTATAACCTATATCATTTGAGCATGTGTACTAGCTAACTGTTATGCAAACACAATGTTACGTCATGCTCTTTAGTTTGCCTCAAATGATCTTTATACACCAACAATAGAGTTTAAAATTAAATGGAATTAATTTTAGCAACTGATGTGTGGTTTTGGCGGCGTACCGGCGGACCGATTTCGTTGACCGTTCTTTACTGATGACTTATGGGAATGAAGACCTTACCGGCATGAAATTAAGTTCTATTATGTATTAAGGTAGAGGTTAGCCTAAACATGGAATGGTAGTCGTTCATTCAATCATGGTTTTCCCTTCCGATTCAAAGAACGCATCAATGATTCCATACTGATAGCTTGTAGAGCTACGTTTGTAGAGGTGTCTTCATTGTAATCAATAGGTATTTTTCCTGTCAGTAATAGTTTTGTTATTGGTATTAATTTGCTAATAACAGGAACAAAGGCGCTTTCTCGAAACTGCTTCATAAAATCAGAGTTGAAAACTTGGAGTTGAGAGACTCGGGTCGTTTAACGTGTTATAAATAGAGATCGGAAATTATGGCGCTTATATCCCTAAACTTGAAGAAATTGCCAACGAAAGAATAATGTGGATACGCCTTTTAATTAACAATTAGGTTTTGTATATTTATATTCTAGTAGATAATCTTTGTAGTCGTGGTGGCCTAGTGGTTGAAACACCAGCCTCTCAAGTATGAGTGCGCGGGTTCGATTCCAGGTCAGGCAAGTACCAATGTAACTTTTCTAAGTTATATGTACTTTCTAAGTATATCTTGGACACCAATAACTGAAGGTGAAGGAAAACATCTTGAGGAAACCTGGACTTTAAATCTGAAATCGCCAACCCGCATTGAGCAAGCGTGGTGATTACGTTCAATCCTTCTCTGTATGAGAGGAGACCTGTACCCAGCAGTGGGACGATAAAAAAGGTTGATGATGATAATGAGATAATCTTTAGTATCTAATCTTGATTACGTTCAATCCTTCTCTATATGAGAGGAGACCTGTGCCCAGCAGTGGGATGATAAGAGGTTGATGATGATGGTGATGACATAATCTTTTCCTTCAGAAACGACCAAATACCGTGTTATATGCCATGTAGTGGTATTTATACAAATATTTATAAACAATAGTATATAGTGGCATAGATTTTAATTACGTGTACCGAAAGGCATATTCATATTTTGTTTCGTCAAATCAAGTACAGTAATACCCTGGCCTTACGCGATGGGGGGGACTGAGCGCTATCCGCGTAAGTCGAATTCGCGTAAGTCGGGGTACAATTTACAACGCACAAAAAAACACAAAATCGTATGTGCCTGTTGTAAACTGAAGATGAGAAAATTAAATCGCGTAACTCCGAATTCGCGTAAGTCGAGGTAGCGTAAGTCGGGGTATTACTGTATAGGTTATTAAACGCCATTACGCGGTTATTATAGCCCTGAAATATTATTGAAAAAGGAAGTGTATTCTGTACATTTTATTTTATAATCAGAACACGAAAGCTTTGTCCACTTTTGCCACTTTTGTTTGTGCTTTTTTCCGGTGGTAGGCCATAACATCGGCTGCCGGCAGGAATCACCACCCACCAGACAAAGTCGTGCCGCCAAGTGATTCGTCGTGTTCCGGCATGATGTCTGGTGAAGCCGTACGGGGGACGGGTCTGAGCAGTTGTGTTGCGATGTGTGCCGGGTATGATGCGCCAAATGTTGTTGTGCCTGGAGTTTGGTCGTGGAGGATCTCTAGTTCAATCTCCCTGTGGCGCAGCATCGTTAGTCGTGTTGTTGAGTTTAACATTGCATCACCTCGCTCAACTGCCGTCTTCCTTCCAATTCACTAAGTTTTTTTTAGTGAATAGGCTAAATAAACTTGCGCGCTTTACCATCAACGATGGCATCACTGCTTACCATTAGGCGGGATTGCGGTCAAGCACTAGTTAATAATTATTTAAAAAAAAAGTCTCGGCACTCCACCATCTCACCTCTTGCACCATCGGACGACCCGTCGTACAATCAAGTCAATGTTTGTATTCCTTCTCCAGAATTTGCTTACTGACACATTATACGAGTTCATATGTATAATTTGCTTTCTTTTTTTTTTTTTACAATGCATAAATATGTGAGCTATCACGCCCTTAATACATGGGGCTTTTATTTAGGTAATAAGTTTTTACTTATTTACATTTCCATTTAGGTTTATTTATGTATATAATAACATCCATTAAATAATGGAGAAATACTATTATTTTTGAGGTTTCTAATGTGATGCCGTAAATAAATACATTTTTTCCGCGTTTGCAGTGAAACGCAGGCTGCACCCTACGAGATTTATCAAAATAATGTATGAAATATTGTACACATTGAAAAGGTCCACAGAAAAGTCCGCGATGGTATATGTCTATCTCTTATCGATATCCCACTATATTTTTTTTTTTGTCATTTACTTTTTCCGACAAATATTCGCTAATTCTCGAAGTGAGGTTAATCAATACAGCATTAATCCTTATCTAATTTAATACCTTAAATACATTGTCGATGTAATATAGATCTCTATCGCCATTCACAGCATATGATTTATAAGAATATTATCGAAGATATTACAGATTTTAAAATTGCGGGGCGTCGCGAGTGTGGCGGTACGGTATTTCACATTTTAAAAGTTTTTCTGTGGTGCATTTAGTATCAGCATTGCACCCGTTTGGAGCCGGTGTGGGTCGCTAGTTTCGAATAAGAAGATTTCTATCAATTATTTGCTGCTTATTAATATGATTAAGGTCCATGTGATGGGGCATAAAATAATCATATATGAGACTCCTAGCTATGCCCAGTAGAGTATCTAAAGTAGTTTTAGGGATGTAGCAGATTTTTTTTTGTGATGGGAAATCCTCAAATGACCTCTCCCTCTCTGGGCGGAGCGGAAGGGGGTATCAGACTTTTACACACCGCTTTTTTAACAACGCGCAGTTCTGACCCAGGCATTGGTCTTCGTGGACCCCGTCACGATGTGTGGGTATATACGATCTCTTTGAGGCGCGCGTGAAACGCAACGCGCCATCGACTCGGCCTAGTCCTTACCGGGCGGCGAGCTGCCCACTGCCTCACCTGGTCCGCCTCCTCCTTAGCTAGCATCACTACTTCACAGAAGTTGGTGATGGTCTGCCACGCACTCTCGGTCTGGATCGCCGGCACGAGGACACAATGTTGCTCTACCCAAGCCAAGCAGACCTCCACCGTATGCTCCACCCTATTCTCAGGGTGGAGCCCAATGGTGACACCCTGGCGTTTCCTTCCGCCTTATCCGAAACAGGAACCTCCCGAAATAACAGTGTCCGGTGAGGGCCTGCGTCAGGTGGAAGGAGAGGGCGCCGCGGCGCCTCTCTAGCCTCTCCTCAAAGATGGGATTTACTGCCGCTTTTGTAGCGTGCCCAAAGTTGGAGTACCTAAAGCAGTTTTAAGAATTTTGCCGAAGTGTTGATACTTAGTCGATCATCTGAGTCACTTAAGTTTAATTAAATAAGCGATCTCCTTTTAAGATTCAGAAAATGAGGCACTTCATTCAATATTTGTTTGAATTGCTCTTTAAAACCAACCCGGTGGTAAAACCCAGTGGTCTTCCATAGAATCAACATTTTCAAAATCAATTTTACAATCTGACTTTTTTTAATGAAAATGTATCTTGGATGTGTTCTGCACTAAATGTATTGATAATATTATCATTTAAGTCATTAAGAAAGTCCCAGGCTGTGCATGTTAAATGGATATCACAAAAGAATCGCGATCTGAAAAGGCGATTATTCAAAGATACATAATAATTATACATTTTACGTAAATGTTTTCGTATTGTGATTGTAATTCGATTTCATTCACGTCTTCGACATCCTTCTATAAAACATCTGCTTTTAGTTTCAACAGTTCTACAATAACCGGATAGTACAATGAGTTCTAACTATAGGTGCTCTTGGTGAAACAATAGGTGCTATTGGCGCACCAAAACTTCTTGCCTTGCTTGAGGTTCTTCTAAACGAGGAATGTCCTGTCTGTTAGGCTAATTTTTAGCTGATGAAGATACTCCAGATGTTGAGGGGCCTGAATGGAAATGCCGGGATGCTTTATTTGGTCGCACCCAACAAGAATGACAAATAACACACTACATCAAAAATGTGTGTATGACTTTGAAAAGACTGATCTAAAGAAATCCTACGAATGACAAATCCTGATATTAGAAGCTTGAGCTTCGTTTACTTAGAGTTAAAAGAAATTGCACCGTTGGCTCAGAATTCTGAAATTCAAAATTCTGAGGCAACGGTGAAATTTCTTCACCATGTACATCTCCATCATCATCATCTCAGAGCCACTTAAAGTCTGCTGCTGGACATAGGCCTCCCCCTAGGATTTCCAAAAAGAACGGTTGGACGCGGCCTGCATCCAGCGCTTCCCTGCGATTTTGGCCAGATCATCCGACCACCTATACTTGAGCCAAATTCGATAAAGAATAGAGATAAACAAACCGTTGCTAGGCAACCAGTAGTTTACGCCTAAAAGACAGATGTTAACAACCTTTTCTACACAGATGATTTTCATAAAAGTAATAATCCTACTTCCTACTAATCTTAACAGTTTATTTATGTTTAGATATTTATGATTTGCATAGAACGCTTAACCGATTTGAATGAAATATGACACACATGTAAGCTAATTTCCTAATAAGTTAAAGTTTTTTGATACATATATAGTATAATTAGTCCATACTTTAGAGTATTACAATGCGTGTTAAGCAGTTGATTTGAAAGTAATTAAAATACGCAAAATTGTATTGACAAATACTTCAACTTTATTCATTGGTTGAATTCCACAAAATGTGTTTAATACCTGGATTTCATCCATGTTTCTTTTTATGTAGGGCTATCACGTAAAATTAATGTCGACATTTTAATGGTTTTGCGAAATACCAAGTTATTATGCATGTTATTTTAGTGATTCTATTGAAAAATTCTGCAATAGGAATTGTTAATAAATAGCTAGCATGTAAAAGTCGATAATCATGTAAATAGCAGGAGATTTGTAAAACGTGAGTTTTGATAACCCTAAATTGGTTTGTTTACCTCTATTCTTTACGGAGCTAGGCGATGGTATAGTAGGTGGGCGTCCAACGCTGCGCTGCCGGTACGTGGTCGCCATTCAAGAGCCTTTCTGCCCCATCAGCCATCGGCTCTACGAGCTATGCGCCCCGCCCACTGCCACTTCAGAGAGCTAATCCGCTGGGGTATGTAGGCGACTTTAGTTCTTCTACGGATCTCCTCATTCCTAATTCGATCACGTAGAGAAACACCTAGCATAGCTCTCTCCTTAGCTCTCTGTGCGACCTTGAGCTTTCTTATGAGGCACATAGTGAGGGACCACGTTTCTGATCCAGATGGCATGTATCACCGTGTACATGTACATGATATATTTAATTCTAGGAATTTTAAGCAAGAAGGTCTAGAAAAGCCGCTTTGTTCAAGCAATAAAACAGATGTTTTTAACAAAGTAGACGAAGTTTACGAGTATTTTCAATTGCTCAAATGTGAAAATGGTAGGCTTGTAATAAACTCGCAGTGACGTCTTGGTTTTTTGAGTTTATAGTTAATACATTACTTAATCATTGAAATGGATATATATTTCATATTTGGAAATAATCACCTAAATTTCCTTCCAGTATACAAAGTATCCCAAGAACAATTGGAAACATTTTTCAGTTCTATCAGGTCCAAAGGGGGATTGAACTACAATCCAACAATACAAGATATTATTGCAGCGTATAAAACATTAATTTGTCATACTGAAATCAAAATAAGTGAAAGAGGCAACTGCTTAGAACTAGAAAAAATAGCAGTTTTATCTACTAATACTATGTCAGCAGTAACTAAAATCAATAATTCTTTAAATTATAATACAATTTTCAAAGAGTTTCAGAGAGTACAAGACAGTAACGAAAACGAAGAAACTGATTTCGGAGAGGAAATGATACTATTAGATTATACTGCTTCTTTTTCTCAAATTTCTATGATGATTGTTTCATTTAACTCCGGGATTGTGGTAACAAAGAATATCTAAAAAGATTAAGCTTTGAATGCAATTATCACACGATGATTGCATTCAAAGTTTGATATCGAAATCATCCGATACATTATATAATTGTTTGATAATCAAAAAGGATTTTTTAAAAACAAATAATTCAGCTTAAGTGAGATAACCTTTATTTGATTTTGAAAAATCTTTGAATGAAATCGTTGATGGGTATCAAAGATAAAGATTCATTAATTGCATAACTGTGTACATATTGATGTTATTTAATTAAAAACACATTTTTTAATAATTATAAATTAGTGCTAAACTGCAATCCCGCCTGATGGTAAGCAGTGATGCAATCGTTGATGGTAAAGCGCACTAGTTTATTAAGCCTAATCACTTAAAATTTAGGAATAGGAAGGATGACGGCAGTTGAGTGGGGTGATGCAATGTTAATATTTAAAATATTTAAAATTTAAAGAGATTAATGTACTGACCGTGCCGTCTCAATATATTTATGAAAATCTTTTGTATGCTCATAAAAATATAAAATTGTTTAAAAAATACAGTGATGTCCATGATATAAATACTAGGAACAGGCACAAATTTATTGTAGGTACCTACAACAAGGCTCAAGAAAATAGGTGGCTCTTTCAGATGCCAATGTATACATTTTTACAATGGACTTCCAGAGGTGGTTCAAGATCTGAGCCTGAATAAATTCAAATCCTTCATTAAACGTAAGTTGTGTCAGAAAGCATTTTATAGTGTGAAGGATTATATTGAGGACAAAAAGGCTTGGGCTTGAGCTGCGTCCGATTTCTATACAATGATTGTTCTTTGATTTTTCCTGTTGTAGTTTTAATATGTAATTGTTTATGTTATTTATTCAAAGCCTGTATTACACATATGTAGCCAAGCATATTGTACGTTACGGAATTGTATCGCTGACAGAGGTGTTCGGCACTTATACAGCTACACAGGAGCTAAACTTTCCACAGATTCGGGAACACTGTTGGAGCTGCTGAACCTTGGACAAAACTATCTTAGCATTGTGTAGATTCAATTTCTTAGTATTGTATAATTGCATGGCAAACGTGTGAGCACAATGTACGAATGTGCTGTAAGGCATTTATTTGTTGGGTTAGTCTTTTTTATTGACTTAATTGTGCTCTGGCTGTTGAGAGTATGTCATGCTCACTCAAATGTCTCGCTGATGGTGGCGTGTGTTTTGGGTCATTGGGTTCCCTTCGATATGGTTGAGCTGAATGATGCTGATCCATACGTCATGTTCGTGAACGGACGCCGTCAGAGGGGACTGGTCATCTCTTAGCTGCCACGGCGTATTTTAATTTCTGAACTGATTTTTGTGTGTTTTCCATAATGGACGCTCTCGGCGCACAATATATTTCTGCATCGTTCTCACGCGGTTGATTTCAACATGAATGATGTAATCAAATATTTGTAACAATAGCTTAAAAATTTAAAAGATTGTCCATGGAGTTTCTTGCCCGTTATTCTCCATAGGTACCTACTCTTTGGAATGGGCGACTAGCTTCATCTTCGACTGACCGACGTTCTGACAATTCAAAAGTGCCTGTAACTGGTTTATTTGAAATAAATGATTTGATTTGATTTTGATTTGATTTGATTTAAACCCAAGACCAACACGACCAACGATGCTGTGCCAGAGGGAGATTGATCTGGAGACTCTCCAGGGGGCCTAGTCTGCTATTTTAAATAATTTTGTCATTCCAGCACGTTTCCATTGTCATTTTGCTATTAGCCCCTAATCTGCTCTATCATGAACATCGGTCATTGATTTCTTAACGGAATGGTCATTGTTGTATTGCCATTATTATAAAACTCGTTAGTAGAAATGAGTTTCTAAAAACTACTACCCAATTTGAACATTTCTTTAAGCAAGATTTTGTTAATATGTATTTTTAAATATTAAGTAATTACAATTTTTATAAGCAGTCTAGAGTAGAAAATAGTTATTAAATAGCAAAAAACATTATTGTGAAACTAGAAAACTAAAAATTTTGTTATCTGTTAAAGTCAAATGTGACATTAATACAAACTGACTGACGTTTATTTGTTTTTTTTAACAGCTGGTGTTTTGATATGTATTTATTTTTGTTTATATTATTAAAATTATAATTACTACATAAAGAAAAACAAGAATAAAACAATCAGCAAAATTAGGCCGCGATATGGCTCCTGGCCACTACAGCCGCGTCAATAAAAGGCGAAGTGTGATTTGTAAACTCCAAGCTGCATCATCACAGAGTACTATAATTTTGTGCATCATCCTGCTGGATGCTATTGAAGTCAGAAACGCTGAGTCGTCTTTTGCATGCTCAGACCATCAACGACTTGACTAAGGTCATTAATCGACAGAGCTCCATCACAGCAAAAATGGTTCAAGTTCACCGAGACATCTGTGTCAAAAAAGGTAATTAAGCACTGTTTATTATTCGTAATTCATCTTAATGAAAGTTTAGTAGAATAAACTTAATTATTCAAAATGAAAACTTCCACTCATTGGGTGTTTTATTTATTTATTTATACAACACCCACAATAAGAATTAAGTAGCTTTGAAAACAATATCATAACAATTAAATATAAAACCCCCCGCTAAGCTTGTGTTAGATGTAGGTTTAAATCAGTAGTAGTACATTGACCAGAATTTAAAATCTTTATGGCAACTACATACTAAGCGCTAGGTTACAAATTTCACATTAGTTATGTATAAGTTGGAATTTTTTATTAAAGTTAGTTTTGTTTTACAGAAACCCTGCAGAATTATAATGTCATCAGATTCTGAGTCACATTTCTGGAGAATGCAAGAGGTAAATTTGACAATTTATTAAAAGCTAGTTTAATTATAACCTACTAAGTATGTCCATATAATAATATAATAATAGTCCATAGAATATATGTCTAGCAGTGTGGGTTACAAAGGGATATAAAAGTAAATGAAACAGTGTTTATTAAAAAGAATAATAATTTATTTTAAATTTCTGTTTTGTGCAATACTGCGGTGGATCTGTAACAAAGAGTTAGGTAAATCATTTTAATAATAATTAGACTATTTTCATACTTTCCTAGAATATTGAGGAGGGTTTACACTACATACCTGCTAATTTATTTCATGCATTTTTCCACAGTATGTCAACAAAAGTGCAGTGCTGCAGTGATCCCGATCAACCTTCAAGAAGATCCCGATTCACCCTGCTATGGTCTTGATAATTAGGGGCTTCTTATTGCTTTCAGCCTAAATTAAAAGACTGATTATTGGTGTGTTTTATTATTTAAATGACAAAAATGTCTTTTTTTTATTGTACTTATAATAAAACTTTTTGACTTAATGTAAAGTTGATATTTAGTTTAAGAGAAAATAGATATATGTACCTATAGTTATAAATAAATGTTGAATTTTAATAGGTATAGTGGTCTCATTTATGTTGTGACAGGATTGCAGATGAATGGAATAAGCTTATGGGTGTATGTTTGGTCTTCTGTGAAAGAAAGTATGCGAGAGAGTCCACTGTTGCATGTTAGTTCTAGTAGTAGTTTTTAAGTTAATTAATGTAATTAACGTTGTACCATTTTAGTTAACTATAAATAAATAAAGTAACTAATAAAAGTCCAACTATTATGTACCTTTACCAACATAGTTAAAAGAAATTAGGTACATACCTGCCGCAGTGTTCCTGCATAATCTTCATCAGGTGGCAATAATGCTTTTGGCATGTTTGCAATATTTGTGGTTTATTTTTTAGTTTCAAAGTCTTTGTTCCTTCATTGATTGTAGTAGACACAGTAATTTGTGAAACTTTATGGAGGGCATCTTGAGCAATAAAATTTCTCATAGAGCCTCGATGCATAAAATGCAAGTGCTATTAGAATCTGCAATAAAAATATAACATTAATCAATCTATGTCGTGTTTGTAGCTATAGATTACTATAGAATAATAAATCAATTGTCAAATTACGTTTCCTCACCTTAATTTCTGTCCATACGCTATCGATTCGATGCAGTCTGGCCATAAGGAGAATGAGTTCTTCAATTAACCCTCTTAATGAGACATATTCAAGGCGAAAGGTTTTCACAAATTCCGCCTCGGGAATATCAATAAAGGGATTCGTATTCAAACTCGTCAAGCGATGAGTTCCACGTCTCCTGCTTATCTTCTTTCTCTAGCAGCCACTGCGTTGGCTAGCTCAAGAATATTTGCTAGTAGGTAGTGAAAACATTCTCAAATATTCCACAAACACAATAGATATCACACTTTTTGTACAAAACCACCACCACCATCGAGCTGCCTCGCTTCGAAAAGCAATGTTTGTACAAAGACGTCATCATAACAGTTCAATGATCAAAAGAACTGTCAAAATTTTAGCAGATTACCGCGTATGTCAGTAATTGATTTGTGATTTTTTACAAGATTACCGTTTAAGCCATTTCGTTCAGTGATTGACCACTTGGCACGCCATTTTGTTAGCAGATTAAGGATTTTGTGAAAATCGGTCATTATGATATTAAAAGTCGAGCATTTTGACACTATTGCAATAGCAGACTAGGGCCCCAGGACCAAACTCCCTACACAACAACATTTGACATTTGGATATGCGATATCAAAAGGAATAAAAGATTTACAAACAATACGACAATTATAAATTACTTTTACCCAAATAATAATTTAAATTATAGAAAACATTTCATTAAAATTTTCTTTAACTTTGTTTTTTATAAATATATTTCCACTTAATTGTTTAAATGCTATTGCCAGTTGGTTGTACACACGAACGGCAATACAATAATAATAAATTTTATAATAAATCATATTATTTATATAAGGCAAATTAATATTCTATTTATATTGTGTACGTACATTTCTATTTGAGTCATATTTAAAATTAAAATATTGCATGTTATTTATGACAAACAAACACAATTCCAATACATAAATTCCAGTGTTAGGAAACCTTTTGTCTTAAATACATCTCTTAACGATTCAGTACTATGCATGTTATATATTGTCTTAAGATACATGTTTGCTGGAGAATCAAAGTAGATTGTACGTTTGTCCAATTCCCCCAGTAAATAACATCATAAGTTAAAATGGGATAAACATTTCCATAATAGGTATTTCTAGTGATATCAAGATTTGTGGTTTGTGCCAAGAGAGATAATGCACAACAACCACTAGATTAATAGTTTTTTATTTATTTTTGCAATATGCTCTTTCCAATTCAAATGTTGATCTATCGTCACACCCAGAAAATTAATATCGTTTACTTCTTCAATGGTTATGTTAGACACGTTTATATGTATTCAGTTTCATAGGTTTACTCACATACTTTTTTGTAATTGGACTAATTTTGTTTTTGAAAGGTTCTCCTAAAAATTTTGCGGCTGCAACCAATCAGTTAGTGTAGCAAATATTCTATTTATTTCATTTTCGTAAATGAAATAAATAGATACAACAATCACATCATCGTCAGCGTCATCCTTTGAGATAAATATAGCTGCATTATCGGCAAAGGTAGAAATTTATGTCTATAAGAAATAATTGGGGACCTAGTATACTGCCCTGGGGTATACCTAAGAATACATTTTCATATTCAGATTTGACTACCTCAACTATTTTAGTACTTTCATTATATACTTCGATAATTGTTGCCTGCATTCTGTTACATAAATAAATTTCTATCAGTTTTAGGGCTTTACCTCGAGTTCCTATGCTTTCGAGTTTATTTAGTGGGGTGTTATATTTTCCGCGGTCAAAAGCTTTTGATATATCAATGAAAAGGGCTGCAAATTGTTTTTATCATTTATTTTTTCCCAGACCCGAACCCAAATTGATATTATTTTTAGGATATTATAAAAAAATTGTAATTTTGTTATGTATTACTTGGTAACAGAGAAATTGGTCTAAAGTTATTTATATCATGCCGTGATACCTTCCTGTATAGAGGCTTTATAACCGCTAATTTTTAAAGTTTCAGGAAATTCTCCAGTTTCTAACACTATATGTACAAGTGGGTCGGCAATAAATGAAATACTTTTTTTAATAATTTTTATAGGACTTTTAAAACTAGATTTATTTTTAATATTTCTACTATTTTTATTATTTCGTATCTATCTGCTAGGTAAAGAAAAATTCTGTTTGGTTTTGAGCAACTTGTATATTGTGATTTATAATTACTGTTTGTTAACGTTTTGATCTTTTTTAATTATAAACTAACGCTTGACTGCAATCCCGCCTGATGGTAAGCAGTGATGTAATCGTTGATGGTAAAGCGCGCTAGTTTATTAAGCCCATTCCTAAAACCTTAGTGAATAGGAAGGAAGACGGCAGTTGAGCGAGGTGGTGCAATGTTAAACCCAACAACACGACCAACGATGCTGCGCCAGAGGGAGATTGATGTGGAGACCCTCCACGACCAAATTCCCGACACAACAACATTTGACGCATTGTACCCGGCACGATACATCGCAACACAATTGGTCAGACCCGTCCTCCGTACGGTTTCACCCGACATCATGCCGGAACACGACGAATCGCTTGGTGGCAAGACTTTGTCTGGTGGGTGGTAACTTCTGCCGGCAGCCGATGTTATGGCCTACCACCAAGAAAACATATAAAAGGTTGAAAGTTAATCAAGTTGCAATGTTTAGGGAAGACCCATATTTCTGCTTTGTAATTATGATTGTTTTTAATGACATTATCTATGAACGTTGCCGAAAGAGATGTTAATCAAGTTGCACTTTTTAGGGTAGTCCCATATTTCTGCTTTATAATTACGATTGTTTGTAATGATATTATCTATGGACTTTCCAAAATCAGATGTTAATCGAGTTGCTGTTTTTAGGGTTAAATGTAATCGCTCTGTCAACACGGTGGAGCATACGGTGCGGGTTTGTCCGGCTTGGGTAGAGGATCTCTCGCGTCTGTCTATGGTCCGGGGCGAGAGTGCATGGCAAGCCGTTACCTCTTTCTGCGAAGTAATGATACTAGCAAAGGAGGAGCCGGAGCGCGTGAGAGAGCGGGAATCCCAGCGCCCTTACGCCTTTAGCTGCCGCAGGCAACGCCATGGTCGGGGGACATCGAACTCCCGGCCAACGTAGGCGTGGGCTTGCGGGCGGTGAGCAGTGGGCAGCTCGCCGCCCGGTAAGTACCAAGCCCGAGTCCACAGCGCATTGTGTTTTTTTTTTTTAAACGGTGCCCGGCACTAGAAATTTCTCCTATATTGTGGGTTCGTTTATAAACATATAAACTCACATACACAAACAGCCAGACACGGAACAACTACTTGTAAGTCATACAAATATTTGCTTCGTGCGGGAATCGTACTTGAGACACGCAGCGCAGCAGTCAATAGCTTAATCACTGCACTAACCGTGCAGTCATGTGTCACGTGCGCCTCAAAGAGATGTCAGTCTATCGTGACGGGGTCCACGAATACCGAGAAGAGTGCTGAAAGTTATTTTAGAGAAAATATGAAGAAAAAAAAAATGTATGAACTCATTTTTGAGAAATGTGTGTTAAAAGTTTTACGCAACGCAGAATCACTGTTCAATAATTTGCAATACCATGTTTTGGATCAAGATCCATTAACCTTCTTCTCTTGATAGGTAAGTAAATACATAGGTATTAAAGCTATTTTTGAAAGTTACTTTGATCTTCGCTTAAAGCATGAAAGCAAGTTGTTAAAATTTTATAGAGATACATTACGGACACACTTAAACAGAATTGTAATATTTCAAGGTCAATAAATAATTAATTAAAAATAGTGGTTCTATTCCTGTACTATAATTCAATCATTGTTTCGCCTGAAATAACTTGTATAAGGTCAACCGGGGCAATTGCGTCTTTGGGGACAATTGCGTCTAATCGAAATAATTTTAAATCTGTTTGAAAACCTACTCTCCGGCCATCTATACGTTATAGTATTTTATTCAAAGTAAACAAAACAAGATGGCAGGAGAGTGGGTTTTCAAATAGATTTAAGATAACTTCGATTAGACGCAATTGCCCCAAAGACGCAATTGCCCCGGTTGACTATATATATCTAAAACTAGCGGAAAATGGTTTTCTATATTATATATAAGTAAATAATCGATAATGTAATATTTATCGTAAGCCACCGTACACAACACTAGTTTTCACCCCAAACATTGTCATTTACGCACACATATGTATCTATATTTTTTTAAGATATAAAAAGGTCTAATGTAAAAAATCCAGCTTAAAAAAAACAAATAAATACGATGCTCGTAATTTTTGTTTTTATTACTAGCTATTACCCGCGACTCCGTCCGCGTGGACTTTAGTTTACAGCACGCGGTGCTTCCCGTTTAATATGATGAGAGGAACACCAACTTTTAGTATCAACTTATGGGATGGCACTCCTGATAATTCTAAAGAGTTGAAATTCTATAGGGTAAGATGTAACCCTTTCAGTGCCCATAATATTGTCCAGTGAGAGGTATTCGACATTTCCCTAAACATTTAATATGATTTGTTCAATTATTTTATTAACTATTTCATTAGTCGGCGCCAAAATTGCACTTTCGCATAGCCATTCTCGGTTGGCCATATTTGTTTGAAGATCCGAATAGACATTATTTGATAGGTCATCTGAGCTGTCCACAATGTGACAGAACTTATGACTCAGTGTAATCATACCGTTCCTGTTAGTTGGCATACGATCTTCTCCGATTTTTAGAAGAGTAGCTGCATATTGCCCGGCTTGAGAATCGTGGTGAAGTTGTACTTACAACGAATATCGTTGTGAGAGAATACTTTTTCACGTGAACCCATAATGCAGAATTGCAGATGCTTTCAAACAGGCATTTATTTCATCTGCCGGCGTACCCCTAGTCTCATCTCTAATCACATCAAATTACACTGCTGTAACATTCTTTCGCGCTCACTGCTTTTACTAATGTTGCATACCTCATGAGCTTAGTTCAATGGTAACTTTAGAACTAAGTGCGCTGCAACAGCAACTCCTTTATCTTTCCGGATTTGAGCTAATAATAATTTTATAATATAGGTTTTGCGTGTGCCTCCTGGAGCATTCAAAAAGAACAAACCACCCCGGCCACTGGCAACATTTTGAATTATTGCTCAGTTGATATTAAGTAAGCGCCTGTTAAAATAATGGGAGCAATATGTACGTCCGCGTTTTCTCCCGTTATCGTAACACTTTTTGTTACTGCTCTGCTCCTCTTTGTCATTGGTCATAGCGGGAAGTTATATAGCATATGTCCTTTCTCAGACTCTAGACTGTCTGTGTACCAAATTTCATTACAATCGGTTCAGTAGTTATGGCGTGAAATCCGGACAATCGGACAGACAGACAGAGATACTTTCGTATTTATAATAGTAGTATGGATTGTTTATGTACATACACTCTTGCTTCTCCAATCCACTTTTGACATTGTCAGAATAGCCGACGTCGGGTTCATTTGCCTTAAATAAAAATAGAATAAAAAAATATTTTTTGACACGTCTCCGAGTCGTTTATGTGCATCTTGGACTTCCTAAATCTATGTACCCGACACACATTGCAACGCAACTGCTTAGACCCGTCCTCCATACGGCTTCACCAGACTTCATGCCGGAACACGATGAATCGCTTGGCGGCAAGACTGTCTGGTGGGTGGTAACTTCTGCCGGTAGCCGATGTTATGGCCTACCACCGCAATAAAAATATCGCAATACCTACATATTTTCGTCGCCCATACCCCAATGTTTGAAGACAAAAATCTTCAACCAGTGCGTCCTACCCGTCATGACTTACGGAGCCGAGACGTGGACACTAACGGTTAGACTAGTCCATAAATTTAAAGCCGCTCAGCGAGCTATAGAGCGGGCTATGTTGGCGTCTCTCTGAAGGACCGCATCAGAAATGAGGTGATCCGACAGAGGACCAGATTCATCGATATAGCTGAGAGGCTTAGCAAGCTGAAGTGGCAATAGGCTGGTCACATATGCCGCAGGACCGACAACCGATGGGGTAAACGAGTCCTCGAGTGGAGACCGCGTCTCGGCAAACGTAGCGTAGAACGGCCTTGGGCGAGATGAAGCGACAACATCAAAAAGGTGGCTGGTAGTGGCTGGCGAGGAACTGCTCAGGATCGAGCTTGTTGGCGTGCCATGAAGGAGGCCTATGTCCAGTAGTGGACGAGTAGAGGCTGATGATGATGATTATGAAGACGTACATATTATTTTTGGTATATTTTGCTCATTAATAGGTGCCTGCTATATAAGTACATAACATGCACGCGGTACGCTATGCCGCAATATTTCACAGGCGCTTTGGTATAAAAACCTTACCTTACCTACTTGAAAAAAAAGATACTGTCTTAAAAAAAAAAAGTGAAAATTTATGAATAAAAAATTTTTTTGGGATTCGTTGTCTTTAGTTATAGTTTTAGTTTTCTGTCACCTACTTCCGATATTAGTTATTTTTTAATATATTTTCGGAGTCGGTTTCTTATTTATAAAATTAGTTTTATTCTACACTTTTTAGTTGTGTATCTTACTAGTATCCAGCTGCTTCTAGTCAGATTGAACGCCAACCCAAACATGTAGTTGGGAAAAGAGTAACAAACTATTTTGTTTACCTGAATGTTTTACCCGTAATTTTGGTCTAAAAACAATCGTCTGATTTTAATAAAATTTCTACAGGAATCTGGAAATATGCTCTCCCACATAAAAAAAAAAAAATCATTGAAATCAGTTGATGTGATATTGAGCTATTTGTCCATTTGTCACCCACATAAATTTAAAACTTATACGGCTTTCTTATCATTGTCAGAACTGGACCAAAGTGAAATAAGATCACACGGGAAGCATCAGCTTATAGATAACTAGCGGCCGCCAGCGACTTCGTTCGCGTGGTTTAGTTATGCTCCGCTCCTATTGGTCGCAGCGTGATATTATATCATCATCATCAACAACCTTTTATCGTTCCACTGCTGGGCACAGGTCTCCTCTCATGCAGAGAAGGATTGAGCATAATCTATATTATACAATATGTAAAGAAAACCCTGTCCGATCTGTGAAGGTATTGTTAGGTAGCGATAACTGATTCTACTAATGCCTACAAAGCCGGGCTAAGTTTAAAAAAATACCCCTAAAAAAATAAATATTATTTCGCAAAAAGAGGTAAGTAACTTAAAATATGTGCAGTATGCCATACAGGCGCGGGCGCAGAGGGGCAGGGCACGCAGCCGCATCGCTATTCGCTCAGAATTATACCGTCAAAAATAATGTTGTCACTTTTAAAAATTAATAAATTTTAGGGAAGTTGGAATCAATTCGTGGGAAAAAGAGATTATTTCAAAATTCACTAGTATTGTTAGTATGATGATCATGTAAAATTTCATATTTTATTTGGTCATGTGTTTACCTAACCTTTATTATCCTTACGGGTCGGACAGGGTTTTCTTAACATATTGTATAGCCTGCTAAAATATGATATAGCCTGGATTAATGGGATATCCAACGCAAAAAGAATTTTTCAAATCGGCCCGTCGTTCCCGAGATTAGCGCGAACAAACAAACAAACATACAAACAAACTCTTCAGCTTTATAATATATTAGTATAGATAAAAAAAAACAAATTCCGTTTAAGCAGTCGAAAGTTCTGAGGTAATAAACATTTAAAAATACAGCAAACCTTCTGTTCTGTTTATGGAGATATTGAATGTTAGGGGATTTCCCATACCGCTCTCCCTTCTACACTAGGAAGTGGCGAAGGGCGGGAGTTTTGGGGGACTAGGGGCTGCCAGTGACTTCGTTCGCGTTGAATTAGTTATGCTCTCTTCCTATTGGTTGCAGCGTTATGTTATATACCTAGCCTTCCTGGATTAATGGAGTATTCAATGGCATCATCATCATCATCTCAGCGTTAATCCCAGTCGCATCCGCAGATTTTTCAGTTTTGGAGTCTGAGGTCCGCTTTACCAGTCTAACTGCTGATTTTGGCTAAACTTCTATATTTTCTGTGAAGCGACAGCCGTCTGACCTCCATAACCAGAAGACGGTATCTAAGCATTGCAGTTACACCAATTGTTAGACTTTTGAGGGCTCCAACAACCCGTAACGACTGCTACTAGATGTTCGTATGGCAACCGGGACCAACGGCTTAACGTGCTTTCCGAGGTACGACCAGACCAGTGCAAATATTCATATTCATGCAAACAAATATTTGCACTGTGCGGGGATCGAACCCGCGCCTCCTTGCGCAACGGCCGCGTTCGCTACCGCTACGCCACGGAGGCTGTCAAATGGGCTATCCAATGGAAAACGAATTTTTCAAATCGGGCCAGTAGTTGCAGAGATTAGCGCGTTCAAACAAGCAAACAAAATCTTCAGCTTCATATATTAGTATAGATTGACGTTCACATAATCGGCCTTTAATGTACCCACTTCTGGGACACAAGCCTCCTCTCGGTCAGAGGTAGTGGGCTATAATCTACCACGCGGGCACAGTGCGGTTTGGTAGATGTCACATGTCTTCAAAGTTTTGCTTCTGCCGGTTTTCTCACGCTGTTTTCCTTCACCGTTTTGAGAGCAGTGGTGATGAAATAATTTAAACAAAGTTAAGCGCTGGCGGGACTCGAAGCTACGACCTACACCTTATAAGTATTTTTTAGTTTAATTAGTTTATTAGGCCACCACAGCTCTATATTGACGTTCTAAAGGGCTGACACTCAGCCTAATTTTGATTTTGAACCTTTAATTTTGAACATGTCTGAATTTAAGCCAGTAAAATCTAAACGCCCTTTCTCTCCGCTCGAAGCGGGAGAGGTCACTTGATGATTTGCCATCCGAAGGAAATGGTTAGGAGATCTAATCTGAAGTGACACATTCTTTTTTTTTATATATATATATATATTATAAACTAGCGCTTGACCGCAATCCTGCCTGATGGTAAGCAGTGACGCAATCGTTGATGGTAAAGCGCACTAGTTTATTAAGAATTGAGTGAATAGGAAGGAAGACGGCAGTTGAGCGAGGTGAAGCAATGTTAAACCCAACAACACTACCAACGATGCCGCGCCAGAGGGAGATTGATCTGGAGACTGCGGGGACGCCCGAACCCCCCCAGGGATCGCCATCGGGTCCTCTCGTCCGGTCGCCAACCGGCACGATGGGGCCACCCTGGGATTTTTCGCAGTTGGCGGGGCAGCCTTTCGTGTGTGGCTGGCACACTACTTGGGCCCCCAACTACCTGCGGTCGGCCAGCGGAGCACCGTGCTTCGGATCCCGCTACCCTCCAGAACCAACCACCCGACACAACAACATTTGTCGCATCGTACCCGGCACACATCGCAACACAACTGCTCAGACCCGTCCTCCGTACGGCTTCACCAGACATCATGCCGGAACACGACGAATCGCTTGGCGGCACGACTTTGTCTGGTGGGTGGTAACTTACGCCCGCGGCTGATGTTGAGGCCTACCACCGAGCATAAGGCACATTCAAAGGATCGGATCGAACAAGAACATGGCCGAACCGAATATGATTGTTATGTCAATTTACTTTAATTTAAGTATAGCACACTCATGTTATCACTTAAAACAAATATAAAATCCAATGAAATTTTGTAATTATACCGTAGTGGTGCCTGCTTGTTTTACGTACTTGGTCAGATGTAGTACATGTGTATAGCTATATGATGTGTTTGTATAAAATCAACTCTTAAACTCACGTGTTGCCTGGCGATAGGAAGCATGCCTATAAATATAAGCATGTATTTCTAAAAGGTACTTGGATATGGGTTGGTACTATTCTAAGCCCGGTACGCCAAATGTTCGTGTGGCTCAGGAGAATGGACCACGGTAAGTATCACTTTCTAACAACCATTATGTTAGCCCTAATGTTTGGATACTGTTAGGTTAGGTTGTCTAGGTCTAGTTCTTAGTGTCTATTTTTAACAATTGGTTGCATAAATGTGGATTAAAACACTGGCCTTTAGGAAAACAAAGAACGCGCCTCCGCCGGGCCGGAACAAGCGAGGTAGACCAAAGAGGTGCTGGCTTGACGTCGTAAGAGATGACATGCGTGCCAACAATCTCACACCACGGGATGCCATAGATCGTGCGAAATGGAGGCGTTTTAGTAGGAAAGCGGACCCCGGGCTGCGGATGCGACCAGGATTATACGATGAGATGATGATGATGATGATGATTTCTAAAAGGTACTTGCACCCTATGTCGGTTTAGACCGATTACGGATCAGTTACAGCGTGACTGGGCATGCATGTTCTAAACGGGGGCGAAATTTCTTTTTGAGGAGAAAACTTCTTAAAGTGCTGTTTACCTACCTTTTAATAAAGGTTAAACTTTTCCTAGTAGCATTTGTCTGTCATCACGTGGTTTTGAAAAAAGTCATGGTCAATTGGAGTGGAAATTATACAATTTTGTTCGGAAACTGCGGCTATCGCTCATCAGAGTGTATTATAAACCCATAAACAGGTGGCAGGATAATCGACACGCATACTGTACCTATGCAATCAAAACATAGTTCAAGATCTTCTAGCGCAGTCTATATAAATGTATAATATTTTTCATCATCAACTTTTTTTATCGTCCCACTGCTGGGCACAAGTCTCCTCTCATACAGAGAAAGATTGAGCGTAATCACCACCCTTGCTCAATGCGGATTGACGATTGAAGACTTAAAGTCCAGGTTTCCTCAAGATTCCTTCACCTTGTAATCAGTCATTGGTGCCCAAAATACACTTAGATTTTTTTTATAGGTCTAGTTTTTTGTAGATGTGTTGCATAAGGGCATAGAGGGTATCCTCGGTACTCCTTTGCGGCATGAACCCGTATTGGCGAGTACTCATCCTTGGTAAGAGGTAGAATTTAAGCCGGGCCACCAGCATCTTTTCATAAATCTTTCCCAGTATAGGCAAAAGTCCAATCGGCCTATACGACTTGGGAGAGAAATAGTTGCTTTTCCCCGGTTTCCTTAATATGACAACTGTTGCGTTTTTCCAGGGCGCGGGGAAGTGGCTGCATTCCAGGCACTTGTTGATTAACCCTAGGAATAATTCCGGGTCATCACCCATGGCGTGGCAACAAATATCGGAGGTAATGCCATCAGAACCCGGTGCCTTCCTGGGGTTCTCTGCCATCGTGAACGGTGTGTCGCAAGGTTTACCTTGTTCTCCAGAGTTCAAGACTTCATAAAAGGTCGACTGACCTTTTATTAGGCTCTGGGCGGACAGACATGTGCGTGCACATATTAATGTCGCCAACTGATCCCTGTTTCTCTTTTACTAACATGGGATACGTTTTTTACTAACAATTTATGGGGCTTGCCTGATATAAAAAGTTTGAATTTGGATTATAACAAATGACGAATGCCGCAAAATCAAATCAAATCTTTCTTTAGTGCGGATCATAGGTTTGTACATAATACAGGTCTTAAAATAATTACATGGATCAGCTATGTCCCGCCCTTAGGGCATACAATAGTCATACTATAACAATACAGGGCATATAATACTCAATAGTTTTAGTGGATTGTATATTATTCTTACATTTTTTAATATTTATTGAACACATCATGACTGGGAGGGGCTATAATGGAGCAATGATTTGTCCATTATGAATTCTTTTGTAGAGTAGTAGCACTTGTCTACCAACAGATCATGGAGGCACTTTTTAAATTTTTTGATTTCCGTATTTGTTCTAATAGGCCCCGGAATACTATTGTAGATGCGCGTAGCCATACAAAAGATGCTTTCATACATAAGGTGAGTTTTACAAGCAACTGTGCTAATTTGTCCTTACGTCGTATACGCGTGTAGTAATTATACATGTCAATATTATTTTTTACAAACACGGCAGCTTCAAATATGTAGACACACGGCAGTGTACTTTTGACTTTAAAAAAAAGGGCTTACAGGAGTCAGTTTCAGCTAAATTAAATATGGCCCTAATGCAACGTTTTTGAGCAATAAAAGCGCGCTCTTTGTTCGTACCGCAGATGCCATATTCAAGCAGAATCCATACAACATATACCTAACGGGAGCATGCATAACCCTCACACAGAATGATTACACTCACAGGCACAACCAGATTGTCATCATCCACCAAAAACTAGAACAGTCCCTACTATAAGTACGCACCACACTCTGTCCTAGAAAATGACACATATAAACTATATTATGACCGCGCATACTTATAGATAAGACTATCCATTCTTCATCATCATCAACCTTTTTTTTTATCGTCCCACTGCTGGGCACAGGTCTCCTTTCATACAGAGAAGGATTGAGTTTAATCACCACGCTTGCTCAATGCGGGTAAAGGAAATCTGGACTTTGGGTCAGACCCAAAGACCAGGTTTCCTCAAGATATTTTCCTTCACCTTCAGTCAATGGTGTCCAAGATATACTTAGAAAGTACATATAACTTTAGAAAAGTATTTGTATTTGCCTGACCTGGAATCGAACCCGCGCACTCATACTTGAGAGGCTGGTGTTTTAACCATTAGGCCACCATGACTATAGATAAAAGACTATCCATTACAATAGACCAAACATAACCCTAAAGGATAAAGTAAGAAAAATTACTTATCTAATAGGCATTGAAGTTCGCAACACCATAAATAAAAAAAAAATAATAGAAAAGGATAGTAAATACACTGAACTTAAAGAAGAAATAACAAGAATATGGAGACAAGAAAATTTATGTTATTCCTATCGTCCTTTCCACAACAGGACAGCATCTACAGCCATCTCCTAAGTAGCCTAAAACGAATAAACCTAGAAGAATCCACTTATATCAACCTGCAGAAAGCAGACATCCAAAACACAAATGTAGAATAGTAATAAAGTTCATGCAGTTATAAGAAAATACAACACAATAATATATACTACACTGCTACATTTACTTGTCTTTGGCCCATAAATGCAGCTAAAATCAGCATTAGAGCTGGAAAAAAAAAAGAACTATCCCAATAATAATAATTTATTTCCAAAACCTTAGTAGCAATACATGAACATGCGGCAACAATTTCAATTAAAATACTGTAGCCGAACTAGGCATAGCCTCTATTTCAGCTATCATCACCATTCAAGGTGCCAATCAAAAAGGCATTTAGTGCTACATAAAATACAGAATAATAATTGATGAAAATAATAAAGAAATACAAAATAATAATAACTAATTTAAAAAGTAATTTGCAAATAATAATTAATTAATTTAAATACACTATTAAATCGAATGAGCTGATTACATGCATAAAGATGCGTGCCATTGCATGTCTGTGTGAGTGGCTTATGTATATGATAATGTGTGTGTGGGTGTATGTGTGTTTGGGTAGTATGCAGTGACATGTGGATATGAGTGTAAATGTGAGCGATGAGTGTGTTGGTGACCTGTGTATAATTTTATTTTGTTTCCCTGAGCTCTTCTCTGAATATTGGGAAACAATTTTTTTTTCTCTCTGCAGCCATCGCTTAGTTATGTCAAAGCAGTTCTGTGCGATAAACAAAAGATTATTATATTATAAAAACAAAAGATTGATTCAGTCCATTATCAGCTTGAATTTATTGAAATCGGAGTAGGTATTATATCGTCCATAGTAGCATACCTAAAGATTATCTATGAACTCTGTCCAGGGACAAAAGCCTTGTTTATCCGTTTTGCACCAATTTAATCGCATCACAACTCTTTGCAAAGGATTTTTTAAGGAATATTTAGACCCAGATCTTAACTGTGACCCACTTGGATACACATATTCCACTTTCAAATAATCACTTTCACCATCTGTCCACCTTTGAAACACCAATTTCCCGCCAATTGGGAATTTCTCATATTGATTTGGTAAGTCAATCGATTGAAAACCCAAAGCAGCTGCTAAAGTGTTTATATTAACATCGTGTCCAACTAACAACATTAACTTTGGCGTGTTGTCAAAGTTCTTAAATGTTTGCGTTAAATACTCCACCAATGGGGACGCAACGTCTTTAGCCACTGTTGTAAATAATATGTCGTGGAGTTGTGACATTACGTCAACCAATATTTTCCATTTTTTCGGTGTTGTGATTTGTCCCCATGCAATGTCTTCTATAGGTACGCCGTCATAGTAATTCATTATAAACGTGTCAACAATCATGGCTGCTACGACCAGCGGTCCATCCATTGACACCAGTTGACCTACCGTATACAAAATCGTGTTATTAGCTTTAGTCAGGTCGCACATCCCTTCCTGCTGGCAAATGTATGATCTTTCAATTTCTAATATTTCATTCAATTCCGTATATCCGGCCAGAAGTTTAGCATTATTATCTAATTTTCTATTCATTTCTTCGATCACCATTTCTTTATATTCTTCAGTGGTGTTACGTATTACTGGATTAAAAAGGGGATCCCATTCTTCATTGCTTTGGTAATGTACAGGCACGTTGCATCCTTTGAAGGCTGCATCAACGAACGCTCTCGCCGTCGCTTTAGTTCTGCTTTCCGTGTTAGCGCGCACATATACTGTTTCTTCATTGGGACATTCTTCAGCAAGAAATTCTTCCCTTTTGAACCATTCGTTGAAATATTCGCCCATATATCCTTCTAACAGCGCTCCTTTAGGAGTTAGGTCTCCCGACGGGCCAGCTAGTGCGGGCCATGGCTTCGGTGTGAATTGTTGTTGTCCGTATTCCACTGAATACCGTATGTTATGTCGACTCAATATAAAGACTTGTTTAAGTTTCAAGTTATTCGCGGCAATGCCTTCACACAGCACGACTAAAACTAAATAAAGTAATTTTGACGCCATGTTTTGTAAATTTCGAGTTAAGCAAATTCGTTTTTTTCCACTTTTATTTTATAGATATTTGAACAGGTATATGTTCACATGTCCAGCGGTAAAACAAGACTAGTTTACCTATTATAAGTACGGAATAATTTTGTTTAAATAATCTGGCGTTGGAATTGATATATTATCTACATATTGCTGACATCAAATATGTTTATGGACAGTAAATATGTGTAGATACTTTTAACACAGTCACTATGCCATGTGTACATGAGATCTTCTGATATATCAGAAGATCTCATGTACACATGGCATAGTGACTGGTTTGGATGATAATATTAGTTAATTTAACCCTTCCGTGGACAAACTTTTCGGTGGACACAATGTCCACGGAATAGACCACGTCCACAAAAGTGACTCCCTATTGCGACTTATACTTTTTATGACACTATCAACATTAAAAAACTTGTGCTGCTAGGTTTATCTTGGTACTTATGCATTGCCTGCACTCCCGCTTTGACGCTAAATAGTATTTATACTTATTTTTGACAAACATGATCTATTAAGTTACATTTAAAAAAAAGTACTTATTATCTTGTTCTCGCTTGCTTGCTTGCTACTCGCTTGTTAATGCTGAAATTGGTACATGTACATATATGTGGGTTATGATTTCAATTTCAGCAATTTCGCCTAGAACAAGTAAAATTAGGCATCTAACTGATGAAGAAAAGAAGATTAGGCGTCAAGAACAAAAAAAAAATGAGTATGCGGAGAGCGCGTGCAAAACTGAGCGATGCTGCTGAAGAGATACGCAAGAAAGACAGAAGTATAAAAAAAACAGAAATACCTACAGGATTAAGATGAACATTTATCATTATAGAGTCATGTCGCCACATTTTCCTAATTTGACGCTGTTGTCTAGGAGAACATTGATCAATAGCCTTAACTTCACCCCCTTCTTCCTTCTAATTATACCTGTAATAATATGTGCTCATCTTAGACCTGTCTTACAATAAATCGAAGAAATAAGTCCAAACTTGTCAGAGTTACATACCTACTATATTAAGCGATGGACCAACAACTCAGTACCGTAATAAATAAATGTTTCATTTTATTTCCAATTTCATAGGCAGAGAATGAATAAATACTTTAAATGCAAGAAGACTAAATTGTCTGTCTTGCGCACCAACGATAATTTGTCCTTATTTTGAAATCAAACAAATAGGTAAGTGTTCAACCTGGAAGACCAAGCACTCCCGAAATATAACCGCACCTGATGCTTCTACAGAATCTTAAAGGTCAATTCAAGTCACAGCAGAAGAAGGAGTTTTCCAAAATTTCTCTGCTCGTCCTTACAAAAGATTGAGACTTGTTTAAGATTCCATTAATTCAGATTCGGATGATTCAGATATTTTATTTGCTCTGCGATACGGAAGACGAATAAGACGTGGTTCTCTTTCAGTAACAACCTAAGAAACCGTTCATGAATCTTTACACATACAGTGAAGATGAAGAATCCATATTTTAAAGTGCTACGTAAGCACCATCTTTTTGCTACTAGTTTTTATCTTGATCATTATAGAAATATCGTAGGCAAAAAAACTTTCCTAAATTGCATTTAAAAGGTAGTGCAGAATCTTGTAAATTCAATATAGAAACATTTTTTCACAGGACACAATTATAAAAGAAATTCAATACACCCTTTTTATGTTCTGTCTGAATAATTTAGAAACGATAACATGTCTGATTTAGTTCCAAATCAACTGATTACATTTTTCAGTCTCTAATAAAACTTAGAAAAGTCCTACATTAACGCCAACGATACAGTAATTATGATAACAGAAAAGACGTCATTTCTGTGGACGTAAAAGTTTTATTTTATTGGATTGATTATTTTGGACCTTTTGTTTTATTTTTAATATGAAGAAGTAAAGTACAACGTATTTGTTTTTTTTTTTTTTTTTACAAAGTGTTAGAGTTCATTTTGTTGATTAAAAGGTCTATTTTAAACTTTTCTGTGGATTATTTGGTATTTTCGGTGGACATATAAAAACCAAAATGTCACATATTTTCATGAAAATAAGGTTTTGATCTCTGATTTTGTGGACAGTATGATTATTTTACTATTTCACATAATAAATGTTGATTTTTCACAAAAAAGAAGATAATTCAATTTTTTTCATTTTTAATTTACCGTTTTGTTTATGACCCATATGCTCAAGAAAGTCTGGGTTATATAAAAAGCTCATACCGGGAGGGTAATTGCGTAACACACTATTATTAGAAGTGGATTTCATTTTGACAGTTCAACAACATTCATTGCGTTTTATACGTTATTGAGCAGATACATTCTTCGAACATATGGGGCAACGGATTAGTAATATTCTTCAAATTTATTCCAATTGATAGTGATATGTAAGTGTGTTACGCAATTAGGGTGCTGGCCACGGAGTCATAGAAATGAGAAAACATAATTTCCAGAGAGACTCATTACCTAATCTATAAGTACGTTAGTCTCTGGTTACTGTATATCCTATTTACCATCGGACTACGACAGTGAAAGAAGAATGCACCGGTGTCTGCGCATACATCCTATCCCACTAATATTATACCTAAATGCAAAAGTTTGTGAGGATGTAGGTACATTTTTATGGATGGATGTCACGTAAAACTACTAACCGGGTGAAATTTGGCACATAGACAGTTTATAACCAGGAATAACATATATAGGTTTTATCCCGATACTCCCACCGGATCGAGACATATACCGATGATACCGCGAGGCACGTCGAAACAATAGTCTCTCTTGGGATTGACCGCCACGGGCAAATACGATCTGGAGGACTATATGTATAAGTTAGATAAAGTAATATCAGATTTAATTTTGTCCGTCCGGCCATCGAACCGAACTAAGAAAAATAAAACCGCGTGTATCAAATATCATCCATTGTGTGTGTAAGAAAATTTTATCAAATGTATCCAATAGCCACTTTAACTAACCAAAAATTGGCAAAATCTAAAATCTCGGTCTCTATTAGATGATAGGAGAGAAGAGGTTTAAAAAAATAATTTCAGTTCTAGGATTTATTTCATAATTTTTAAATTAATATTCTTATTTTTGCCAGTGTTTTCATTATTTGTCGTATTGTTTTCTCCACGTTGTATGTATGTACGGACGACAGCAAATGAAGCTGCCCGAAACTGTCAAATATTCCCAATTAACCTTGAGCCTTTAACACTTTAGCGATAAAAAATCTGACAGATTGTAGTAGCTTGACGTGTTGTTGTCTGTACATAAATCTCAGCTCGGATTGGCTATTTTTCAAACCACAAAGGTAATTCTCGTGAATTTAAGAACGTTCACACAGATATTACTCCGATTGCTCTATACATATTTTGTAATGTTTATGGCTCAGATTCTCTTGTTCACAAACTAAATTAATTTTAAGTTAGGATGATCAGAAATGAGGTCGGTTTTCACTCATTTGCTATATGCTCTTTCCAATCCAAATGTTGATCTATCGTCACACTCAGAAAATTACCAAGTTACCACCCACCAGACAAAGTCTTGCCGCCAAGCGATTCGTCGTGTTCCGGCATGATGTCTGGTGATGCCGTACGGTGGACGGGTCTGAGCAGTTGTGTTGCGATGTGTGCCGGGTACGATGTGCCTAATGTTGTTGTGTCAGGGGTTTGGTCGTGGAGGGTCTCCAGATCATCCTCTGGCGCAGCATCGTTGGTCGTGTTGTTGGGTTAAACATTGCATCACCTCGCTCAACTGCCCTCTTCCTTCCTATTCACTCAGTTTTTTTTGAGTGAATAGGCTTAATAAGCTAGTGCGCTTTACCATCAACGATTGCATCACTGCTTACCGTCAGGCGGGATTGCAGTCAAGCACTAGTTTATAATTAATAAAAAAAAATAGTATCGTTTACTTCTTCAATGGTTATGTTCGAAAAGTTTATTCAGTTTTATGGTCTAGTCCTGTAATTTATTAATTGGACTAATATTGTTTTTGAAAGGTTCACTTTTAAATTTAGTTATCATCATCATCTCAGCCACATGAAGTCCACTGCTGGACATAGGCCTCTCCAAGGATTTCCAAAAAGAACGGTTGGACGAGGCCTGTATCCAGCGCTTCTCCGCGATTTTGGTCAGATCATCCGACCACCTAGTCGGTGGGTTATATTTAGTCGTCGTCATCCCAGCGTTAATCCCAGTCGCATGCAAAGCCTTTTCAGCTTTGGAGTCTGGGGTCCGCTTTACCAGCCTAACTGCTGATATGGCTAAACTTCGACATTTTCCGTGAAGCGACTGCCGTCTGACCTCCACAACCCGAAGACGACATCGAAGCATTGCAGTTAGACCAATTGTTGGACTTTTGAGGGCTCCAACAACCCGTAACGACTGCCACTAGATGTTCGTAGGGCAACCGGGATCAACGGCTTAACGTGCTTTCCGAGGCACGACCAGACCAGTGCAAATATTCATATTCATGCATACAAATACTTGCACTGTGCGGGAATCGAACCCGCGCCACCGTGCGCAGCGCCCGCATCCGCTACCGCTACGCCACGGAGGCTGTCAAAGTGTGTGGGTTAAATTTAGTGACTGGAAATAAATAGAACATTAGCTACAATAACTGATTACAGTTATTGTAGCTATTTATTTCATTTTCGTAGTTAATAACATTTGCATCAACCTTTGAGATAAATATAGTTGCATTATCGGCATACATTACGGAAAGGTGGTCGATTATATTTGGTAGCTCAATTATGGTTGATTTCAACATGAATGATGTAATCAAATATTTGTAATAATAGCTTGAAAATTTAAAAGAGTGTCCATGGACTTTCTTGCCCGTTCTTCTCCATAGGTACCTACTCTTTGGAATAGGCGACTAGCTTCATCTTATTGACTGACCGACCTTCTGACAATTCAAAAGTGCCTGTAACTGGTTTATTTGAAATAAATGCTTTGATTTTGATGTATATAATAAATAATTGTGGACCTAATATACTGCCCTGGGGTATACCTAGTAAAACATTTTCATATTCAGATTTGACTACCTCAATTATTTTAGTACTTTAATTATATACTTCGGTCATTGTTGCCTGCATTCTGTTACATACATAAATTTCTATCAGTTTTAGGGCTTTACCTCGAGTTCCTATGCCTTAGAGTTTATTTAGTAGGATGTTATATTTTACGCAGTCAAAAGCTTTTGACATATCAATGAAAAGTGCTGCACATTGTTTTTTTATCATTTATTTTTCTCAGACAGTGTTGAAAAATTTATACATGTATATTGTTAAAAATCTGTTATATACTTATTACTTTTTCAAATATTTTAAAATTTGGTAAGAGAGCAATTGGTCTAAAAGTATTAATATCATGCCGTGATGCCATCTTGTACCGCAGGAGACGCCCTGGTCGGGAGACGACATCGAACTCCTAGCCACCGTAGGCGCGGGCCTACGGGCGGTGAGCAGTGGGCAGCTCGCAGCCCGGTAAGGACCAGGCCCGAGTCGACGGCGCGTTGTGTTTCACGCACGTCTCAAAGAGATGTTAGCACATCGTGACGGGGTCCACGAAGACCGATGCCTCCTGGGTCAGGGTTGTGGGTTGGTTAAAAAAGAAACCGTGGCCCTGGCCGTCGCACAAGCAAGTGAAGAAACAATGCTGTCTGGGTTAAAATCACTTCGAAAATTAGCTAATATTTGTCGTCGTCAAAATAGTGTCATTTTTTTAAAAATTACCAAATTTCGGGAAGTTGGAATTAATTCGCGGGAAAAAAAGATTATTTCAAAATTCATTAGTATTGTTACTATGATGATTACGTAAAATTTTATATTACATTTGATCATGTATTTACCTAACCTTTATTATCCTTATGGGTCGGACGGGGTTTTCTTTACATATTGTATATTAGAATTATTTCTATGTAATAATTTATATTATGGCGCATTCTATACCAGTATTTTTCTCTGAAACTTATACTACACTGTATCTTTATTATTTGGCATGAATGGTCTGACATACCCAAGTTCCATATTTCTGCTTTGTAATTATTATTGTTCGTAATGATATTATCTATGTACTTGCCGAAAGAGATGTTAATCGAGTAGCATTTTTTAGGGAAGGCCCATATTTCTGCTTTATAATTATGATTGTTTGTAATTATATTATCTATGCAAATTGCGGAAAGAAATGTTAATCGAGTTGCGCTTTTTAGGGAAGGCCTATATTTCTGCTTTGTAATTACGATTGTTTGTAATGATACTGTCTATGAATATTGCAGAATGAGAAGTTAATCGAGTTGCACCTTACAGGGTTAAATGTATTTGCCCTGAGGACACGGTGGAGCATCGCGTCCGACTCTGATCTAGGCCATGGTGCAGAGTGAGAGTGCATGGTAGGCGGTCACCTCCTTCTGCGAAGCAGTGATGCTAGCAAAGGAGGATGCGGAACGCGTGAGTGGGCGGGAATCCCAGCGCCCTCACGGCTATAGGCGCCGCAAGAGACTTCCTGGTCGGGAGACAACATCAAACTCCCGGCCGCCGCAGGCTCGGGCTTGCGGGCGATGAGCAGTGTGCTGCTAGCCGCCCGGTAAGAACCAGCAGCCTAATCAGCGAACACATTTTTGTCAAATGATTGCGACTAGTTGGGACCGTTTGGACCGCAGTTGATAAAATTTTAGTGTAAAATAATATCAACTGCGGTCCGAACACATTTTTGTGTTGCGATTAGGCTGCAGGCCAGAGTGGACGGCGCGTTGTTTTTCACGCGCGCCTCAAAGAGATGTCTGCTCATCGTGACAGGGTCCACGAAGAAAGATCTATAAGGCAGACTAATTATTTTTTTGATTTTCATACGTAGGATATATCCCTATTAAAGTTAAGTGACGTGCAAACGTCTAAAATGTATGGTTAAAGAATCGCTAATCACTAGTTAACTTTACACATCGTTTATGAATGAAGGGGATAGGGTATAAGTTCTGCTTTTTCTCTCTAACTAATCTGACATGAAAGGTTGAAACAAACTCAGAGATCACAGTCTCTTTTTAAGTCCAAACAATTAAAATAAAAGCTTGATGTAAGGTGCTGTGAAGATCCTTTAATCAATCAGTCGTGCTTGTTATCAGGTACTATTTTGTCCCAGACTTCTTGCATGTCGTTCTTCAGTTTCTCGGGTATTTCTGGAATGATGCCCTGTTGGAGTACTTCTTCTGGCTGCTTTTTGCTGCGTGCGCTAGGATCGAGCACTTGGACCGCTTCAATCAACTCAGCAGTGGTTTTGTACGATGCGATCGTTGATTTAACGAAGTCTCTGAGCGAAATAAAGGTATTATTAGCAAGAACACAGACATATAAACATAGAGAAAAATTAGAGACAACAAGTATTAAAAAAAAAATATGGCCAAGTGCGTATCAGATTTCGACATTGATACGGACGACAGCAGGTCAAGCTGAACAGACAGACTCCGTGGCGTAGCGGTAGCGAACGCGGCCGTTGCGCAAGGAGGCGCGGGTTCAATCCCCGCACGGTGCAAATATTTGTATGCATGAATATGAATATTTGTACTGGTCTGGTCGTGCCTCGGAAAGCACGTTAAGCCGTTGGTCCCGGTTTCCATACGAACATCTAGTGGCAGTCGTTATGGGTTGGTTGGAGCCCTCAAAAGTCTAACAATTGGTTTAACTGCAATGCTTAGATATCGCCTTCGGGTTGTGGAGGTCAGACGGCAGTCGCTTCACGGAAAATATCGAAGTTTAGCCAAAAACAGCTGTTAGACTTGTAATGCGGACCCCAGACTCCAAAGCTGAAAAAGCTAAGGATGCGACTGGGATTAACGTTGAGATGATGATGATGATGATGACAGCAGGTCAAGCTACCCGAAACTGTCAAATTATTCCCAATCAACCTTTAGCCTTAATTATATACCTAATAAAGAAATAGATTTAATAAAGAAATACAGATTGTAGTAGCTTGATGTGCTGTATTGTGTACAAAAAAAAAAAAAAAAAAAATCAAATTTATGAAAGCTCCAAATTATTTGACATTAGTTGGTGATTGGAGCCTCCTGTTAAGCAAATAATGCCTGTGTTAGGAGACTCCGCTCTTCCACAGCAGTATACAGTACAGCATGGCTAAAAAGGAATACAGGAAAAAAAGAAGCTTTTTGTATGAAGACGAACAAGTTTCTTGTTAATCATCATCAACCTTTTTCTTTTTTTTTAATCGTCCCTCAGCTGGCATAGGCCTCCTCTCATACAGAGAAGGATTGAGCGTAATCGCCACGCTTGCTCAATGTGGGTTGACGATTTCAGACTTAAAGTCCAGGTTTCTTCAAAATGTTTTCCTTCACCTTGTAATCAGTCATTGGTGTCTAAGATATACTTAGAAAGTACACATAACTTAGAAAAGTTACATTGGTACTTGCCTGACCTGGAATCGGACCCACTCATACTTGAGAGGCTGGTGTTTTAGCCACTAGACCACCACGACTTTTAAATAACTCTTGTTAATAAATTACTTTGTTTTATTTTGTGTAATAATTTAATAGAAATAAATAAACACACTCTGAGAACTTTCAACTGTCCATCTATTTCCGTTCATTAGATACAGATGGACGCTGCTAACATAGTATAAAGAGGGACAGAGTAGGCTATCTTCATACAAACGGACCGCGCGCGGCTTGTATGTGTGCGCCTTAGTATCTATGGGTCGCCGCACGCACACCTAAACACAATATTAGAGTACTATCAGTGCGCTAGTTGCGGCTAGCACCGGACGAGATTCGCGCGTCACGTGTTCTTTTTAAAAAAATGCATGGATCGTCACGAGGATTGCGAACAACTTAAATCGTATTTAGATGCTATTCAGCAAGTTTGCAATTTAAGTGCAGCATCTAGGTATCTTCACTACAAAAATTATTCTAGAAACCAAATTTTATTAGTGGTTCCACCTGACGACTTTGTAGAAAATATTATTAAGAGGATGGAGCAGATGTTCCAAAAAGCATTTAAAAATGATCACATAAACTGCAAAGTTGATAGGTATGTCTATTTATGAACAAATAAAAGATTTATATTTTTCAAATTATATTTCTAAAAGTTATTTACAAGGATACGGATATATTACACATTAAAGTTTAATAACAACGCGTTTCGCAATAGGCGAAACCGAAGAAAGTAGGTATTTTTCTGTAGCTAATTTGTAATTTTGTATTAAATGTGTGATTCAATAGATGTTGTTATGTTTGTATTATTTATATTTGTATTAATTAAAAATAAAAATAAATATGGTTCTTTATGTCTACAAAACTAAAAATAAAAATTACTAAAAAAAAAACTGACTAGTATATGTAAACTAAATAGGTACTAAGCAAATAATTTAAACATAAGCTCTTAGTCTATAAATATTTGTTAGCGGTTTGGGCGACAACCGTAACTGACGAAGCGCGGGCAGTCGTCAACCCTAAGACAGTAGGCATTTAAATCGCGGATTGGGTCGGAGATAACCTACTTCCCCTTTTTATTCTATGCTGCTAATGTACATAGTATTGTATAAAGTCATATGTTTTATTAAATGAACAAACAGCTGTGCTCCTGGGGAGTTTGATCCCCTATCTGTTTTTCCCAGTGAAAGTACTAAGAAGTGACGAAGGGCGGGCGTTTTGGGGAACTGTCTTAGTTCAAAAAGTGCTGATTATCAGTCTAATTTGAATAAAGGAGTTTTGATTTGATTTGCTGAAAGACAGATGGACGGACTAACGAAGGGACAGTGAAGGTTTAACATAGAGCTTGCTTGTTGCCATCATCCGGGAACACGGAATCCGGGAACGGTCTCCAAAGCCAGGAGCATAGGCGTAGAGTAGACAGCTTGTCGGTGTTCTATAGGATGTATTTTGGAGAGTGTGCGAGGTATTTACGTGATTAAATTCCCCCATCTCCGTTCCATCATCGGATGACCCGTCCTACGGCGAATATCCACCCTTACATTGTTGACACCATTACGATCCGGACGAAGCGTTTCGCCTCATCTCTTAAACCGCGTATATCGAGGGACTGGAACAATTCCACCACCACCAAAACCAGACAAAGTCTTGCCGCCAAGCGATTCGTCGTGTTCCGGCATGATGTCTGGTGAAGCCGTACGGAGGACGGGTCTGAGCAGTTGTGTTGCGATGTGTGATATGGCGGGTACGATGCGCCAAATGTTGTTGTCTCGGGAATTTGGTCGTGGAGAGTCTCCAGATCAATCTCCCTCTAGCGCAGCATCGTTTGGTCGTGTTGGTCTTGGGTTTAACATTTCATCACCTCGCTCAACTGCTGTCATCCTTCCTATTCCTAAGTTTTTTAAGTGAATAGGCTTAATAAACTAGTGCGCTTTACACTCAACGATTGCATCACTGCTTACCATCAGGCGGGATTGCAGTCAAGCACTAGTTTATAATTATTAAGAAAAAAAAAAAAATACTGGCGGCGGTATTTCCGTCGGACTACAATTTAAGTATTTTCAAGGCTAGAGTGAATAGACTGTTAATAAGCAAGCGCGCCTTACCATCAACGATTGCATCACTATTTACCATCACGCTGGATTGCGCTTAAGCACTAGTTCTTAATTTATAAAAAAAAGACTGATAGAAAAACCCAGTGACACTGGCTAACCTGGCCAGGAGTAGCGTTAGCGAATACTAGACCTAGAATTGATTAGCTAGTTTTTTTTTTATTTATGGGCTTTCTACATGGCCACAAGGCAATTAGGTATCACATTGATGCAAAAGAGTTTACTGCGCAATCAAAATTTTAATACCTCGGCCATATTGTTAACGAGGAACTAAAAGATGACGGCGATATAGAAAGGGAAAGGAGAGCGATGGCGGTCCGCTGTAACATGTTGGCACGCAGATTTGCAAGGTGTAGTGTTTAGGTAAACATTACTATGTTTAAAGCATTCTGCAAATCTGTCTACACCTGCAATCTGTGGGTCGCCTACACGCAGCGGGCCATCAACGTTCTCCGAATACAGTATAACAATGCGTTCTTCAGGGTGCTGGTGGGGCTCCCACGTTACTGTAGTGCGTCTGCGATGTTTGCGCACGCGCACACAGACGGCTTTCACACTGTGCTGCGGTGCCGCATCGCGTCGCTGATGTTTCGTACGCGTGGGGGCGCCAACACCATTCTGAACGTGCTCAGCCACAAGCTCGACAGCCCCCTTCTGCGGCACTGGGTTCAAGCACAAGTGCGTGTGCCTGGTGCCTCAGAGGGAGGCAAATACCTTAATTAATTTCTTTCTTTTCTTTATTTAATACTAACATAGTTTTAAAGTTGTACACTAACAATATACAATATGTTAAGAAAACCCTGTCCGATCCGTGAAGGTATTGTTAGGTATCGATAACTGATTCTAATAATGCCCACAAAGACAGGCTAAACTTAAAAAAAAAATCCCCCTAAAAAAATATATATTATTTCGCAAAAAGAGGTAACTTAATACATGTGCGGTGGGCAACCCCTTCCGCGGGTGGCGGGGGCAGGGTACGCGGCACCTGTGACGTGGTCGCGTCGCTATTCGCTTATAATAATACCGGTGTTGTCACTTTTTAAAAAATTATCAAATGTCGGGGAAATTGGAATTAATTCCCGGGAAAAAAGGATCATTTCAAAATTCATTAGTATTGTTACTATGATGATTATGTAAAATGTTATATCATATTTGGTCAAGTGTTAACCTAACCTTTATTATCCTTATGGATCGGACAGGGTTTTCTTTACATATTGTATAGGCATGTTGCCTGAAATAAATAGATTTTATTTTATTTTTTTATACAACGTTCCGACACCAATCATCGATCAGTTGCCCATTAGACACAACAAACCTCTGATTGGAGGTCCCTCACTTTTCTATGGAGGACGAATGAACTTTACAGCCTGTACCTCGTACCTCTTTAGAGTATGTCATTATAATGTTAGAAACATTAACTTACTTGAAGTAGAAAGCCTTGACGAAGACCGCGGGCTGGTATTCGTGGCCGCAGCGTTCGGGCCCGAAACTCATGACGCCTACGAGTACGTTCTGCTGCACGGCCGGTGCGCCTGCGTCGAACTGAAAGCAATGTGTTGCGTGAACGAGATATAAATGTCTGTTTAGTTAAAAAACTGTAAGGTTTCGTAGTTTCCCGCCCGTTACCACCTACCAGACAAAGTCTTGCCGCCAAGCGATTCGTCGTGTTCCGGCATGATGTCTGGTGAAGCCGTACGGAGGACGGGTCTGAGCAGTTGTGTTACGATGTGTGGCGGTTACGATGCGCCAAATGTTGTTGTGTCGGGAGTTTGGTCGTGGAGAGTCTCCAGATCAATCTCCCTCTAGCGCAGCATCGTTTGGTCGTGTTGATCTTGGGTTTAACATTGCTTCACCTCGCTCAACTGCCGTCATCCTTCCTATTCCTTAGTTTTTTAAGTGAATAAATAGGCTTAATAAACTAGTGCGCTTTACCATCAACGATTGCATCAATGCTTACCATCAGGCGGGATTGAAGTCAAGCAGTAGTTTATAATTATTAAAATAAAAAAAGAAAAGTGACCTCACTTAAGAGTTAAAAAAAGGTGTCGCGAGGTTTCTGTTGTTTAGCTCGCCACCGACTTCTAGAACCATGACAAAAGTAAAATTATTTTTTCCTATTAAGTGTTTTTTTGAAGTCGGTTTCTATTTTTTTTATAAAAAGTTTTTATTTCATGCTTTTATGTGTCTTAGTCGAAATTCGAAAATTATCACCTTTTTATCACCTCATAACAATAGTGGCAGCCATAACCCATGTTAGTGCCTAATACTTATGCATGTAATTTAGTTTAATTACTCGATTATTTAGTTTTAGTTATGGCCTGAAGGAACAGTCAAGAAACTAATTGAGGACACTAGTTTCATAATATAAATCCCGCGTTAATGTTCGGTTTCTTAAGAGGGAACTCTAGTGCCGAGGAATTTGGAAAATAGTTATTTGAAGAAACTATTGCCGTCGCGCTGCTTCCAACCTCTCCCGGTAAAGAGCGAAAAGGACAGTTGCAGCTCAGGCTGACTTTACCTACAAAAACGTTGACCAAAAGACGTTTCGTACTCCGCTGTTTTCTTTTTCAAATCACGACAGATCTCAATTATTTTTATATCAAAATTTTGAGGAAAAGTATACCTATGCTTCTATTATTTTCTTTTTTGTTAAAAACTTATCACGTTTGTCTAATAGTCATCTGAACATCACGGTAAAAATGGGTTATTTTTGGCGATTTTAAAGTATCGTATTTCTTTTATTAATCAAGTTTCGGAAAAAATCATATGATAGGGGCACGTACAATCACGGTGTTTAATTTTAGAAAAAATATGATTGCTCTAAAAGCATTATCCACGAGGAAACCAGGGGAATACGTTTGTATAGAGAAAGCACCACTAGAGTTCCCTCTTAAGACATAAAACCGTCTCCTTATTCTAGGTTCCGTCCTTGTTAGAAACCATCAGTAGAGAGTTTACCAAACATGCATCCCTGGTGCCATTCCTCAGTGAGGCACAGAAGAAGTCGGGAGTGAACTGGAAGCCGTTGACGAGCTGGTAGGCGTCCATGCAGTAGTGCTGGGAGCGCACCTTCAGCCGGGCTGTCATAAGATCAGGTGTGTGCTCCCGAAAGGACATGTCTGTACCCTGTACAAATGTTAGAATGTTCATGTATTATGTGGTCGTGGTAGCCCAGTGGTTAAAACACCAGCCTCTCAACAATAGGTGTGCAGGTTCGATTCCAGTTCAGGCAAGTACCAATGTAACTTGTCTAAAGTTACATGTACGTACTTTCTAAGTATATCTTGGACACCAATGAGCCAATGACTGATTACAAGGTGAAGAAAAACATCTTGAGGAAACCTGGACTTTTATTCTGAAACCACCAACCCGCATTGAGCAAGCGTGGTCATTACGCTCAATCCTTCTCTGTATGAGAAGAGGCCTGTGCCCAAAAGTGGGACGTTAAAAAAAAGGTTAATTATGATGTGGTCAGGTAGATAAAGTGGATTCTTGACCTCTAAACTAGAAACAGACTATTCCACGAATAATTGGCCACTGAAGACAAATTAAGAATATAAAAAACCACAGAGCAATCAATCATCAGACGTCGTCGTGCTTGTAGCGTCTACTAATACTGTAGTATCTGTATGGCAAACATGACTTTTTTTTTTTTTTGATATGGCATCTCGTAGGTGGCCATTAACCGGACTTTCCCGTGGATGCCTTAAATAAAATTACAGCCTCCAGCCAGGGGCACTTAAAACTAAATTAAAATTGGGCGACTACGCACTAAGGGCACCCCCTGTGGGGTACGAACCTCGGCTTAGGGCGTCGCTAGAGAGGACAGCAAGGGACAGCTGAATCGAATGTATTCTTAATGGTTTGATGACCACGACGTTTCCTAGTACTAGCTCTGAGATGAAACGCCGAAACAAACTCAGAGGTCATTGTTGGGACATTATGATATTACTGGCTCAGCTGCGGCGCGGGCTGGCCTTCATCGGACAAGGGCAAACATGACGCAAAAAACATAGAGAAGAAGAGAGGCAAATATAAACAGTATTGCACGGATGTGGCGCGTGTTTCAAAATCAAAGATTATTTATTCAAATTAGGCTGAGAATCAGCACTTTTTACATGCTTTTTATTAGCTTCAATTGTATGTTTGCTTGTTTGTTTGCCCGTCTCTAACCCTTTGGACTACGAGTGAGCGGCTCATTACCTACTGTAAAATGTCCAAAAAATGAACTAAAAAGTTTAAAATAAATATAGTTTAAAAAACTAAATAAAACATGCTTTTAAAAAAAATCAAAATAAAACAGTTAAAAATAATTTTTAAAAAAGCGTGAGGCGCTTAATATACAAAAATTAGGGCACAAAGCGCCTCACGCTTTTTTTAAAATCATTTTTAACTTTTTAGTTTGATTTTTTTTAAAAGCATGTTTTTTAGTTTTTAAACTATATTTATTGAACGTCATTCTTACATAAGACAGTTCCCCCAAAACGCCCGTCCTTCGCCACTTCATAGTGCTTTCTCTGGGAAGAAGAAGTGGCGAAACAAACTCCCCAGTAGCACAGCTGTCTGTTCGTTTAAAAAAACACACGACTTACAATACTGCGTATGTACAGTAATGAACACAAGAAAACACAACAACAATGAAATTATTTACCTTATGCCAGCTAGCCACACCAAAATACCAGCAAAGCTTTTTGTTTCCCCCAATAGGTACTTTCTTATTTTTTTGCGTTTTATGTTCTTTTTTGCGTCACGTTTGCCATACAGATACTACAGTATTTTTACGTCACGTAGGGAAGTGCGGCCTAGTTGCAATAATCTAGTGTACGTATAAGGATTCCGTTCGCGTTAGCTTGTGTACCCAAAATACTATATTTTTTTTAACTTAAGTCAAATGCTATTGAGAATGTAAGTGATGTAGGTAGGAAAACATTACAATTCAACGCTGACTCGGAAAATAAAGTAATTTTTCACTTTGCAGTGGTTTTTTTTTTTTTGGGGGGGGGGGGAAACGCGCCACACTGTTACCAACCCACTGCAACTCCTGAAAGCCAGAATCAACAGTGGAGACCGCCAGAAAAACGCCGAGCAGTGAAGCTCGACGAGTCCCGGAGAAACGATTCAACTGTCTTGGGTCCCGCAACGAAATTAATCAGAAAAGAATAGCGGAGGAGTAAGAAAAAAAGATATTTTTTCCACTTCCCTTCATAACAAGCAGGAGACAGAACAGAACTAGGCCAATCGGCACAAAGGGACATTATTGCAACTGGGAGAAGCCCAGATTGCCAAGCACCACGGAATAACATTTGATTAAGTTAATGGGTCCTAAGTAGGTATGTGCTGTTACAATTGATTTTTCCTTACGATATTTTCCCTCACTGTTTTGAGAGCAGTGGTGATGAAATAATTTAAACAAAGTAAAGCAGCTGATGGGGTTCGAACCTACGACCTACAACTTGTATATCGCGGCCGATACCACTAGGCGACTGCTGCTAGGAAACCGGCATGTCCTAGAGCAAAAAACTCTGAAGACACCTTACATCTACCAGCCCGCTCAGAGCCAGTGTGTTAAATTACGGCCCACTCCCACTCACCGAGAGGAGGCCTGTATCCCAACAGTGCGAATATTATAGGCTGATTATGTATGTATGTAGTGTTTTTTTGAACATCGGTTTGTTTCTTTTCTCACGCGACAAGGTCTTACAATTCGATGGAGCCGGCTGCACGCATGAAAAACATGACTCATGCGGCGTTACCCCGTTCCATGAAAGACTAAGTCCAAACGAGAGAGCGGAACGAGCGACAAAGAGGCACAATCGGCCTCCGCGTTCGGCAGTGTTCGACATCTGTCTCTCTCCTACTTGAGTGAGCGATCCGTCCGCGTGGACAGCTGCTTTATAATAATACATTTACATGTTTTTGTCAAGTATGAAGTTCAGTGAAAAGTGAATGTGGTGTCAATTGTTTATAGCAACGATAATTGCGGCGATCATCATCAGCCTATATAATGTTCCCAAAGCTGGGACACAGGCTTCCTCCCGGTGAGAGGGAGTGGCCCATAATCTACCACGCGGGCCCAGTACGGGTTGGTATTGCGGCGATAAAGGTTTGAAAAGTGCAACCATTCCATCAGGTCTTAGGGCGTTGTTACGTTCAACTATAGTCAGTGAACCGACTTTACAGACAACCGATTTTTTATAAAGTTTTTTAGTTTTATATTAATTGTGGTGTAGAAAGTCGGTCTTTACCCTGGTCGCCCCCCACCCTGTGACCACAATGAAGCTCTGCGCGAACGGCTCTTTGACGCCCTCGTAGATCTTGATCAGGTTCACGTGTCTGCTGAAATCTAAGACAAAAGTTCAGGTGCCGGTAAGTTATCTTCGAAAAATAAATATAGGTAGTTTAAAAAACTAAAAAAACATGCTTTTAAAAAATATCAAACTAAGAAGATAAAAATAATTTTAAAAAAGCGTGAGGCGCTTTGTGCCATAATTTTTGTATATTAAGCGCCTCACGGTTTTTAAATTTATTTTTAACTTCTTAGTTTGATAGTTTTTAAAAGCATGTTTTCTTAGTTTTTTTAAACTATATTTATTTTCAACTTTTTAGTTCCAAATTCTTTTTTTTTTTTAAACGAACGTACGAACTTATTGAAAACGGTGGGACATTTTAAAGTAATGAGCAGCTCACTCGTAGTCCAAAGAGTTAGAGACGGACAAACAAACAAGCAAGCGAGCAAGTAAGCAAACAAGCAAGCAAACAAACCTACAAGTGAGCTAATAAAAAGCATGTAAAAAAATAGTAATGGAGAGAGTATTGGTTTTTGTGTTGTTTGGATTTAGAATGGGTAAACATGTATTTCAAATGCAATCAGCGAAAACTTAAAATATATTTCATATTGCAATGTATGCATGGTAATCCATACTAATATTATAAATGCGAAAGTAACTCTGTCTGTCTGTCTGTCTGTTACGCTTTCCCGCTTAAGCCTCTCAACCGATTTTGATGAAATTTGGCACAGACAATCTTTAGACCCTGAGAAAGGACATAAGCCACCTTTTATCCCGGAAAAATTAGATGTTCCCGAGGGAAATCTAAAAAGCGCGATATAACCGAACTCCACGCGGGCGAAGCCGCGGGCGGAAAGCTA
>JADWQK010000351.1:0-82458 GCA_017933935.1 Sesamia nonagrioides
CAGACAGACAGACAGACAGACAGACAGACAGACAGACAGACAGACAGACAGACAGACAGACAGACAGACAGACAGACAGACAGACAGACAGACAGACAGAGTTACTTTCGCATTTATAATATTAGTATGGATAGTATGGATATACTGGGTTTCAGGAAAAGTGCTAGATTCGTTAAGGATGTGGAGTAAACATCATTTCTTACTTATTTTGCTATGAAACACCCTACCCTAAACTGAACTGAACCTACAGACTTTTAAGTTTTTATTGAAAATTGCCGATTCTTAGGTGCGTATTCCAGAAGGAAACTCAAGCATTGATCTCTGCTTAAGCATTACTTAAAACTAGTTTCAACCAATCAAAAGGCTTGAAACGAGACTTATGTAGAGCTTGAGTTTTAAGTGACGTTCTGTAATACGGACCTTAGGGTACTAAATTTAATCCCATACTAATATTATAAATGCGAAAGTAACTCTGTCTGTCTGTCTGTCTGTCTGTCTGTCTGTCTGTTACGCTTTCCCGCTTAAACCTCTCAACCGATTTTGATGAAATTTGGCACAGACAATCTTTGGACCCTGAGAAAGAACATAGGCTACCCTTTATCCCGGAAAAATATGATGTTCCCGAGGGAAATCTAAAAAGCGCGATATAACCGAACTCCACGCGGGCGAAGCCGCGGGCGGAAAGCTAGTTACTTATATGAAAGTTAAGAAATAAAAAAAAAATATTAGAAAGTTTATTCTTCGCTAAGGGCTCTCTGGTTGTGGTAGATAGTCGTGGTGGCCTAGTGGTTAAAACACCAGCCTCTCAAGTATGAGTGTGAGGGTTCGATTCCAGGCCAGGCAAGTAACTACAGGCAATGTAACTTTTCTAAAGTTATATGTACTTTCTGAGTATAATTTGGACACCAATGACTGATTACAAGGTGAAGGAAAACATCTTGAGGAAACCTGGACTTTTAAGTCTGAAATTGTCAACATGCATAGAGCAAGCATGGTGTTTATGCTCAATCCTCTGATGAAGAGACCTGTGCCCCAGCAATGGGACGATAAAAAGGTAGATAATTACGAAGGGCTCTCTGAGCTAGGTAGAGCGACCATCTTCGCAGGATGTATGATAGCAGTGGATGAGAGCTGGTGAAAATCGAGTTGAATGGCATAGCCTAATTCCAGCAGTGACCTGCTAGATTGATGATGATGATGATGACTTTATATGTCCATTCTCTTCTTAGACATTTTAAAAATTGTTTTTTTTTTGGGATTTACAGAAATTTTTTGCAAAGATATTAGAGAAGGTTTAGCTGGACATTTCAATACATGACCAAATCAGAAATGAAATTATCTAGAGGAGAACCAAGGTAATCAACTTAGCCTGAAGACTTGACACAGTACCTGTGGGCACAATGCTTGCAAAACCGTTTGCAGTAGCAGTGCTTGGGGAGGGAAAAATATAAGCCCCGCACGATGATATTGCGATGGAACCTTGTCATAATAACAGCGTTGTGACGTCATCTGTCACACAAAAGGACAGCTAGCAAAAGAATGTTAAATGCAAAATTAATATTAGGGTTAAGGGTTTATTTGTATTATATAATTTTATTACACTCTTTATAAAGAGTGTATGTATAAATTAATATTAGGGTTAAGGGTTACCTACTCACCCATATTCTGACAAACAAACTTTCATTATTAAAAATTTCAAGGAAATAATTTTTGTAGACGTAAGAAAAATATACTTATTCGTATATCTTTCTTACATGTATACTATTTTTTTCTAACTACATTTCTGTTAATTTGCGAGCGGGAATTGAACCAGAGTCCACTGTGTAGTAGTCATGTTTTAATTACTACCTACATCTATCAGCTTATAAATAAAACCAGGATAATATGTAAAAAAATGTATATAGTCTTCCGAATCAGAACTGCTTTCTGTGTCTGTCGTTTCCGATTCACTGTCGTCGCCGTATTTATGACAAATAACTCGTCAGTTATTCGATCTTTATTCCAATATTCCTCTTCAAGCCGTTTAACATGATTGACTTCCTTTCGTCAGTCATCTGGAGTTATTGACTCCGACGCCTCCAACGTCAGAGCTTCAATGCGACTTTTCAACTGCTACACATTCTTTTCTGACACCCTCGTCTTTACTAGGTTCCAGATGTACTCAATGGGGTTGAGGCCGCAGTTGTAAGGTGGTAATCTAACGACTTCATGGCCATTGCCAGCTAATAAATTGTCAATTTTATAATTTTCGGTCTGTGCCGTTTAATTAATAAATACAGTTCAGGTTTTGTACTGTCGTTGGGAAAGTCGATGTTGTGATCTTGTAGCCACTCAACAATCAACTGTTTTTTATTGTTCATACTTGGTGGCCTATTCTCATCCCTACTGTGATAAGGGGCGTTGTCCATCACAATTTTGGAGTTGCGTGGTATGTTGGGTACTAATTTTTCTGTAAGCCACTTGGTGAAATTCTCAGCATTCATTTGATCATACTAATCCCCCGTTTTGGTATCTGCTTTAAACATTAAAAGGGCATAGTCAACAAAACCGCTTTAACTTCTTTATCCATCGGCGGCCGGGGCTGTCGTTCCATCTCACTCCATCGGTTGCTGTTTGCCAACATTTTTCTACCGTGTAGTGTGCGTGTATCCACGTTTCGTCGAGATAAATAACGGGTCTTTTGTCTTTTATTTTTCACCAAGCGAGTAATTTTCTTTCATACGTCGTAAATATTTAGCCCTCCACGCTTGAATTTGGGGTCTTTAAATTGGGGCCAGTCTTTTTTGGTAGCATCGTTTAAATTGGTAGCCTAAATCACATTTAATTATTTTTCTTAATGTAGTTTCACTACCAGTATAATTAAGGTCTACTTTTGAAGCCGCCAAGATTTTGCGCATTGTGGGTATTTCTCTCCTCACCGTATACATTGAATCTATAATATTTCTTAAAGCTGTTAAGGAAAACCCGTCGAAATATTTCTTCTTTTGTCTTTTTCCTTTAGAAGGAGTTCTCATTTTGCTGCCACTGGCTGTTGCTGACTCATGCTCTCGTATCAATTTTGTCACAGTATTTTTTGCAACGCCTGTGGCACATGCCACACACTCCGTGACTTTGATAGAATTTTGCAAAATATTTTTAATAACTATAAGCAGTTGCTTCGGTATTAAAATGTCCGAAGCACTTTTTAAAGCACGGTTTATACTTTCAAGAACTAACTTACAGTCCTCTTTCTCTTTAACAAAATAATTGTCCACTTTAATTATAATTTCACGAGCACGACTATTAATTAATTTCTTACTCATTTTAACGAGTAACAGCTAATAAAACTAAACAACAAAACTCAAGAACAACAATAAAACAGGATAACAAAAACAAAAAGCTAACAAAAATATTCGATGTGCGTAAGTGGGTAAGCGCGGACTGAACTTGCGAACGGTACCGACGGTGGGAGTTCGACTACGTCACCAAGATGGCCGCCAATCGCAATATCATCGTGCGGGAGCTGATACAATAGTGAATGTCTTTTAGCGGAAATCATGATGATTATGATGATGAAAGCATAGAACAATTATTCTCCATTGACACCAGTTGCTGACTCTGTATGAAATTAATTAAAAATAACTTTAGTCTTAACCAAATATATTTTTATTTCATTTCATTCAGAGATTTACAGATTTCAAGAGCTGAGAAAAATTAACTTTCGAAGCATTTATCATTATAGAAATGATCACCAGTTAACTAACCTTTCTAGACAAGTAAGCTGTAAGTAACATAATATTAAAAAAGTATGATAGTTTTTTTTTATTATTGGAGAAAGCAGGGTAATTGTGCACTATCAATAGCACTGGATTTCATTTTGAGTTCAACAATATACTTTGTGTTATTTGCATTGTTGAGCAATCACATTTTTGTAACTTAGGTGCGTATTCCAGAACGAAACTCAAGCATTAATCTCTGCTTAAGCATTACTTAAAACTAGTTTCAACCAATCAAATGGCTTGAAACAAGACTTAAGTAGGGCTTGAGTTTTGAGTGACGTTCTGTAATACGGACCTTAGAGTGATGATTACACTCTAGAGTGATGGATTGGCAATAAGCTTCAAAATGATTCCAGTTGATAGTAATAGTCAGTTACGCGTAATTTATAAAATCGGTGTCAAATGTCATTCTATGGTTCTTGTGGTACAGAACTCCTGGCACAGACAGTGGCAAGTCAAGCTACCTGAAATTTTCAAATTTTCCTAATCTATCTTGAACCTTAATTCAGTGATAATATAAAAAAAAAAAACTATTAGATAAATTGTGCAGATTATAGAAGTTATGTCCTGGCGTCTGTATAAGAGCTAGGTTATCATTGATTCTTGTATTGAAGTAAATAATTCATACATTTTGAAATCAATGTATACCAACCCCAACATCGTTGGGAGAGACTGGGCAGATGAATCCAACTTCTTAAAAAAGAGTTCAAAATTATAATATTTTCAATTGCCAACCAAATCAGAAAATAGTAAATAATATTTGCTTTTCTTAACCTTTATGAGTAAATACCAGCTGTAAGCTGTGATATTTTTGTTTTCTACCTTACTTAAGTAATAAGGTCAACAATTTTTTTGAACTAGTTGTTTAAAACTGATAAAATGGAAAGGGAAGTAACATGATAGTAATACCCAGTGGAGGTCAGTTTTGATACTTACACCAACATATTATAGTAGTGTAGGTTTGTATGGTTAGCTAATGCTATTCTAAATAAAAACCAAGGCCAACAGGGAGTCAGACAAAGAGTTCCATATCACCATACAATATTTAACACTGAACATTTTTTTAACACACATTTCTTATATGGGAACCAAGGAACCCCATATAAGAAATGTATCTTAAAAAAAATATCATTAATATTCAACTTTCATTTACTTTTATTATTTGTTATTCTTATAATGGCTACAGAAATAAACATTCTATGACACAAATCTCTACCTATTATGAGATGGCTGCTGACAGAAAAATGTATGGAAAGCTGTCACTTTATGTAAAATAGGTACCGCAGAAATATGGCAAACGGTTGGTGTTTTGACGGACTGTCTTTTGTAATTTTGACATTGAAAGAGTGCTGATTCTTGGTCTAATTTGGATAAATGACTTTTGATTTTGGTACAAGTGTTTAGCTGCATCCAATTAGACAGGTAGTTGGTCCTAATATAGGTGATAACAGGCTAAACTGATGATGGTGAATAAATATAAACATACACAAAGAACTACAGGCCTCCTCTTTATGCAAGAGAAAAAAAATTATTAAGTAAATAAAATAAAATGTATTATTGTCTGTATAATAATAAAAGAATAAGGATTGTAAATAATAATCATCATCATCATCCAAGCGTTAATCCCAGTCGCATCCGAAGCCTATTCAGCTTTGGAGTCTAGGGGTCAGCACCAGTCAACTGCGATATGGCTAAACTTGACATTTCATTAGGCGACTGCCGTCTGACCTCCACAACCCGAAGGCGACATGTGAAGCATTGCAGTTAGACCAATTGTTGAACTTTTGAGGGGCTCAACAACCCATGCGGCTGCCACTAGATGTTTTGTATGGCAACGGGACCAACGGCTTAACGTGCTTTCCGAGGCACGACCAGCGGAACCAATGCAAATGTTCATATTCATGCATACAAATACTTGCACTGTGCGAGGATCGAACCCGCGCCACCTTGCATAGCGGCCGCGTCTGCTACCGCTTGCTACGCCACGGAGGCTGTCGGATTGTAATAATAATATGCTTAGAAAATTGATGTTTTACAAAACTTTTAAGACTGCAAAGATAAACTTCAAGTAATCTGTATGTTTGTACACTAAGCCCTGGGTCCGTATTCAGAAAACTCAAGAATTGATCTCTGTTTAAACATTACTTAAGACTAGTTTCAACCAATCAAATGGCTTCAAATGAGACTTACGTAGAGCTTGAGTTTTGAGTGACATACTGTAATACAGACCTAAGTATGTAAATTTTATCAATGGTGAAGAAGAGATTTGGAATTATTAAAGTATTTTAAATGTAAGTACACTTAAAATAGTTTATTGGTAAGTACCAATTAATAAGAAACCATACTGATATAAAACATGTTCAATGGTCGTTGTATTTTGAAATGTAAATGAAAATATCGGATATGCAAAACATGAAATTATCGAAGCAGTAAAAGAATGTTTTATAGGAATATTAAATATTTCTAAATACTTTTACACTTTTATCATTTTAGTAGAAGTTTTTATATGATTCTAAACATATGCTAGATAACTTTGAAAGTGTTAATCTAAAATTATTTTCTATTGTGGCATATTACCAACACTTGATGCCCATTGGAGTGGTCCATGAGGACTCCCATGTCACCAGAGTACGTCGAGGAGATCAAATAAGTAGCCTAATTTACGAAACTTTCAAAAAGAGCCAGCGCAACCAAAGAGAAAGGATGCCACAAAATAATGAAGAAGAAACATGCCCAGGAGCGATTGATGCCTGATTAGACCCATTTATAAAACCCTCGGGTCATGGACATACATTTGAGTTGCCGCCAAAAGAATATTCTAAACGTTTCGAAATAGTTTTGGCTCTATTACAAAACATATGTAAAAATCAATCAAACTCAATATACTTACGCGAAATCTTGATATGATGAGACCCATTTTCTTGACTTTATAACTTCAAATACCAAGTGAATATAAGATAGAACACTTTAAACTCTTAACACAGCCTTGTTTTAGCGTTTTTAGAAGCTAAAAATAAGTTTGGCATAACCTGGTGATGATGACGAATGTATTATAACCTATAACGCCGATTGGGGAACATTACAAAAATATAAAAGCTAATTAATCGGCGGCGTTTTTTAATATCAAATCACATATCCACTAGTTATTTTCGATTCAATATCATTTGCAAAATCCACCGCAATAACTTCTGAAGAAATAAAATTCAAGAAAAAAACATTTACTTTCAACAATCATCCACAGATAAAATATTTATCGCGCTATGACATTAGACTATTTTGTTTGCATTGTCCGTTTGTTAATAAATAAAAATATCCAGTATGAAGATTTTGCAAACTTAATTTTGTGAATTACAGATTTTCAAAAACCATCAACATAGCCGGGTTAGTTTATCAAGATAATTATTACTATTAGCATGGGGTACAGTGTGACCAACCTTAAATTAGAGATCCTGCCCCACTTAGACAAGAAAACTGACAAATCCTGCCACAATCAAAAGCATAAAATGCCAAAATAATGCCAATATAATTTAAAAGTTTAAAATAAATAAACACATTATTTTTTGAAGTTTTATTTAAAACTAGCTGTGCCACACGGATTCACAGGCTTTTTTTAAAAAAATGCCCCGCTCCTATTGGTTGCAATGTGATGCTATATGGCCAAAAGCCTTCCTCGATGAATGGGCTATCAAACGAAAAAAGAATTTTTCAAATCGGACCAGTAGTTCCTGAGATTAGCACGTTCAAACAAACAAACAAACTCTTCAGCTTTATATGTATATTAGTAGGATAAATAATAGATCTTAAAGTCTAAAAGTGAACTGAATTAAATTACACATTCCTATTAGCATCATATTCTTCTGGATCACTTTCTTTATACATCGCTTTTGTCATTTCTTTAGTTGGCTGGAATGAAACGCAGTCACCATATTCACTAATGCCCTGTCTAACAACTAAAATAGAGGCGACATGTTTATTAATAAATCTGTTCGGCGTTTTTGTTTTATCAGATTGATTTTCAAGAATATCCTTTCACAAGCAGCATTCGGCTTGTTTTTGAACCATTACCTCTTAAGGTATTAATTTTTTAACCATAATTTAATTTTTTACATTTTGGCATTAGAATTTCCTTCTAGAAACATTCTAAATTATTTTTTTTAAAATTTGACATAAGAATTTTTGTCTAGATACATTCAACATTATTTTCTTTTGACATTTCTTTTTAGGATTTTTATTATTTTATTTATTTTGTATTGTTCCTAACAACAAATTGCTCTGTTCTCTGGTTGTAACTCATGATTCGAAATTGCTTGTATCTAAGCATACTTGAATAAAGTATTATTTGAATTTGAATTGGATACTGCATCCTACTCTTTTTGTGGGCTGTAGCGGCTAGCGGCTATACTATATTGTTAATACTGCCGAAAGTGCCAAATCCTGCCAGATTTCTAAAACGTCAAACAAAAGTGCCAGAGAGTAAAATAAAGGGCTAAAACTGCCAAAAAGGCAGGATCCTGCCACATATGGTCACACTGATGGGGTATCATCCCGAACGTGTTGCTCGAAGTCCCGTACAACAGACTCTCAGTTCTTATCAAAAGATAATAGATGGCAGCATAGGTTGCGGTCCAAAACTTAGGAACGATTTTAAACCTCTTATGTGCAGTTTGTAGCCTTTTTAATATTTTTAACTATTTGAATTTACTTATTTAATGCTACCCCGTATATTTACACGTATAAATAACGTAATTAAACAAAACGGTAAAATGGGCTCAGTACTGACAATGATTTTTATTTTACACTCGGGACAATAGATGGCAGTGTACTCAATTAATCCTGTCATAACATATTAAGACATTGATAAAATATTAAACTAAGGTAGATATGTCATTAGCGCACTGAAAATGAAGCGTACAAAAGGAAGGAAAGTCCTGCATCTCGCCTTAGTCACTCCCGATACACTCGTAAAAACAAACGACAAACACTAACAGCGCAAACGACAAACACTAGCCATCTTTTTCTTCTCTATGCTTTAGATTGTGCCCCATCTCACGCACACTGTACCAATGTATGCCGAATAAAAATATGCTTATGTGCTGCTGCTGTATTCGGCACATTTTTTTGGTCAGTTTGTTAGAATATATCGTATCTGTTTAATATTTTATCAATGGGTTAAGATAAGATGTCTTCTAACCATTATATTGCTGTTATCTTCTTTTAGAATGCATATTTCTCGATGCACGACGCATGGATGTATATATGACAATGTAGACAAGACATATATGGCGGTAGTGGCCGACCGGTCAAGCGCTCCCTGGTGGCCATCTAGTGATCTCTTTAAGAAACTTTTTTTGCTCGACCGTCTGCTCGACTTGAGCTGGACTCAATTGTTCACGTTAAGGTATCTGTATGGAGTATTCTGTAATCTGTGCTATTATACTTTTCCCTTTTTTTTTGTCTTGTCTAGGAGGTTTAAGTTCAACTCCTTTACTATCCGGACAATAATAGTGTTTTTATTGTTTTCTATTCACATGTAATCTATGTCTACACAAGTGCTGGCTAGACGTTTTAAGAGAATAACATGCGCCAGCAATCTCACACCACGGTATGCCAGAGATCGTGCGAAATGGAGGCGTATTAGTAGGAAAGCGGACCCCGAGCTCCAACGCGAAAGCCGCGGATGCGACCGGGATTATACGCTGAGATGATGATGATGATGATGATGATTGTAATATCAGCACTAACGAATATTTATGTTTTTTTATTTCACTTCCTGCTTATCACATTAAGGTGCGTACCTACTACAAAACGTCACTCAAAACTCAAGCTCTACTTAAGTCTCGTTTGAAGCCTTTTGATTGGTTGAAACTAGTTTAAGGTAATGCATAAGCATTAAGCAGAGATCAATGCTTGCGCATTCTTCGAGCAACACTGTGTGAGCAACACACTGTGTTGCTCGAAGTGAGCATTACTTGAAACTATTTTCAACCAATCAAATGGCTTGAAACGAAACTTATGTAGAGCTTGAGTTTTGAGTGACGTTCTGTAATGCGGACTTTAGAAATGAAGCTTGAAGACTGTTGAAGACATTAGATTATTTCTAATGTTGGTTTGGCAGCATTGAAGTAATCTTCATGTCGTGGAACGGGGCGAGGAAAGTGTTACCAGCCCCTGTTTTGGGTAACTACTATAAAAAAATTAAAGTTCAGAGTTTTTAATCTATTTATTGAAATTTTACATTAAAAAAATAATCTTATCAATATGTATACGTTTCAGCATGTTTTCCAGTCTGATCTACCGCAGGCTAATTGGTCAATAAAAGGTGACTCTGGGGAAATCTGCCTTCCATCGGAATCAACACAACGGCACAATCCTCGGCGACATTGTACTCTCCGAAAGTTGCCATTCTTACAGCATACTGGCTTCTCCGGCACGTCGCCCATTACATTGGTTGTTCTAGCACATTCTGCAATACAAAGCCAAAGTAAATGTTTAGCGAGTGCGGCTAAGCCTCGTCGTACTTAGACCACATTTTATATTCATAAAAACTGCCACAAGGCAATATTTAGGCCTAAACTATTTATAACGAGAAAAATAAAGAGCATATTATATTCTCAGTTTTATTTTAATCTTCTACATATTATAAATTAGTGCTTGACCGCAATCCTGCCTGATGGTAAGATATATTTTTTCACCAATTTATTCGTGTTTTAGGCCGATAAATACAATAATCTCTTTCTTTTTGGTACAATACACTCGCAAATAAGCAGCGTAAGGGTGTGTCCAACTTTTACTGTCTAAAATCCACCCGTGTTCCTTCATTTGCTTGTGTGCCAGGGCCACGGTTTCTCTTTCAACCAACCCGCAGCCCGGGCCCGGGCATCGGTCTTCGTTTCCTGTCATTATGTGGTGACATCTCTTAGGTCCGTATTACAGAACGTCACTCAAAACTCAAACTCCACTTAAGTCTCGTTTCAAGCCATTTGATTGGTTGAAACTAGTTTTAAGTAATGTTTAAGCAGAGATCAATGCTTGAGTTTCCTTCTGGAATACGGACCTTAGAGACACGCGTGAAACCGGCCGTGTCGATCTGGGCCTGGTCCGATACTCCGATTCAAAAACTGTACTTACTTAATTTAAGTTCAATGCATCTTTTTCATTTTATTTTATTTAGAAAAGGATTGAAGATAAATATTAGTTTAGGCCTAACAAATTAGTCCGCACTTGACATATATTGACGTATATTTAGTCGCTTTATTTATCACCTTATTATTGTTTTTGATTGCGTCTAAATCATCTATGGAGTATCTTAACATGACAGGACTAAATTAATATATCATCTATCCTTTTCTAAATGAAATAGAAAGTAAAAGTTGCACTGACCTTAAAATTACTTTAGTTTGTGAACAAAAGAATCAGCGCCATTAGTTCTGCTTTTGGCCACACATCAAAAGAACTTTATAGCGTTGTACAGACGACAGCACATCAAGCTACTACAATCTGTCAGATTTCGTTATTGGATCTTCAACTTTATATTAATGTATATTCTTAACGTTGGCTACTCAGGCTCAACGTTGATTAGGAATATCTGACAGTTTAGGGTAGCTTGACCTGCTGTCATCCGTTCTACTGGTTCTACACGCTTTGTCAAAGATTTACGAAAAATTGCCAAGTCATTCAAAAATTATCAACTTACTACAATCCATTGTATGAAAGTCCTCTGATGTTGGTTCAGCTCCGTAATCTTCAATTTGAACACCGCGCTCGTCTATACATATTTTTCTGAAAACATGGTAGGTACACTAATATTAAACTGTCAATTGAATATTATAAATTAAACTCTAGCTTTGGAATAGGTAAATTAGAAAAGTTCTTAGTAAAATTCAGTCTATCGATCTAAGGTCCGTATTCCAAAAGGAAACTCAAGCATTGATCTCTGTTTAAGCATAACTTAAAACTAGTTTCAACCAATCAAATGGCTTGAAGCGAGACTTAAGTAGAGCTTGAGTTTTGAGTGACGTTCTGTAATTCGGACCTAAGGTGCGTATAACCATTTGATTGGTTGAAACTAGTTTTAAGTAATGGTTAAGCAGAGATCAATGCTTGAGTTTCCTTCTGTAATACGGACCTTAATCTCAAGGGTAGCTGCGTAATACTATTAGTAGCAAAGGGTTTCATTTTGACAGTTCAACAACATTCATTGCGTTTTAAACAAATTTTAAACACGTTTTAGGTCCGTATTCCAGAAGGAAACTCAAGCATTGATCTCTGCTTAAGCATTACTTAAACTAGTTTCAACCAATCAAAAGGCTTCAAACGAGACTTAAGTAGAGCTTGAGTTTTGAGTGACGTTCTAATACGCACCTTAAACACTCAAGCTCTATTTTAAGTCTCGTTTCAAACCATTTGATTGGTTGAAACTAGTTATAAGTAATGCTTAAGCAGAGATCAATGCTTGAGTTTCCTTTCCGTAATACGGACCTTAATCTCAAGGGTAGCTGCGTAATACTATTTTTTTTTTGGAAATTATAAACTAGCGCTTGACCGCAATCTGCCTGATGGTAAGCAGTGGTGCAATCGTTATTGGTATGGTGCACTTGTTTATTAAGAGCCTATTCACTCTAGCCTTGAAGACACTCAAATTGTAGTCCGACGGAAACACCGCCGCTCGCAAATTGTTCCAGTCCCTCGATGTACGCGGTATAAAGGAGGAGGCGAAACGCTTCGTCCGGATCGTAGTGGTGTTAACAACGTAAGGGTGGAAACCAGCCGTACGACGGGTCGTCCGCTGGTGCAACGGAGATGGGGGAATTAAATCATGCAATTCCCTCGCACACTCCCCGAAATGCATCCTATAGAACACCGAAAGGCTGGCTACTCTACGCCTGTGCTCTAGGCTTTGGAGACCAACTCGAGTTAGATCAGGGTCACCAATCAGCCTCTTTGCACGTCTCCACTGAATCCAAAGCAGGGTTTCATTTTGGACAGTTCAATTATTGCGTTTTAAACACATTTTCAACACGTTTTAAACACTCAAGTTCTACTTAAGTCTCGTTTCAAGCCATTTGATTGGTTGAACTCTAGTTTTTAATGCTTAAACAGAGATCAATGCTTGAGTTTCCTTCTGTAATACGGACCTAAAATGTGCTTTAAAATGTTTAAAAGCAATGCCGCTTGTCGGTGTTTGATGATGGATGCCCATTTTCCATACCCAGACCCCTTCGTATCTCGAAAACCACGTAAAGCCGTTTAGAATGACATTCGTAGATCGTGACAGTCGTTACGGGTCGTCAGAAACACTAAAGTTTGACAGCCTGTCTTAACGGGGTTTCGTATTACTCAGTAACTGGGTTGTGATGGTCTGGTAGACAGTCTCTTTGTTTAAAATGCAGATATTCAGCTGAATCGGTTTAGATTGGGAGACAATCAAGGGCGTAGGGACAGGCAAGGTCAGCTCAACAGCTGCCTAGGAAACTCGTAGAACATGTATGAACATGTTCTACGAGTTTCTCCCCTAATTACAAAAGTATAAACGAGGACTTATCTCTAACTTAAATAAATCACGCAGTGGACACTGACAAAACGTACGGTGTACCTAATTGCCAAAACCGCGTGCGGCTATAGCGCACAAAGATTGCTCTCTCAAAAATTTGACTTGCCCCAAGGCCTAGCTTGCCCACCCCCTAGGCCTGACTTGCCCAAGGCTAGAAGCTGGGTGCGCACATAAAGCCGATCCCCAATATAGTTGGGAAAAACTTGGCTGATGATGATATTGCCCAACTTATAAATCGAAATCGACATGAAATACTTTAGCAAAGTATTTATACAAGCCATAGACAAGACCAGACGAGGTTATAAAGTTCCTATGAAGTTTGTAGCCTCGCCTGGTCTTGTCTATGGCCTCCATGATTCATGAAGGCCCTATAACCGTAGCAGATATAAACTTAATATGACGTACCTCCCATCCCTAGTAATTCTGGTCCTTCCAAAAGTCCCATCGGGCAGACACTCTGGGAACCCTTGGAAGTAGTCGATATTATACCCCTCTTCTTCACTCCTCTGGATCAGGTCTATCCTCGCGTGTAGGTCTTCGAGGCAAGGAGTTGTGAAATTGTAGGGAGGCTCACCTTCAGAGTAATGTTTATATAAGTCTGCATCTTCATCATCTGGAAATTATTGAATAATATTTTAAAATATTTTATTCGCATACAACTAGGTGCTAAAATCTGTCTAATTAAAAAAAAAAAAATATTGGGAAATCTCATTTTGATATTTCATCAACATTCATTGCGCTGTTTACATTGTTCAGCGAAAAGAGTGCTGCTGACGTCTATACAAAAGAATACATATTTGACAAATGATATACAATATGTAAAGAAAACCCTGTCCGACCCATAAGGATAATAAAGGTTAGGTAAACACTTGACCAAATATAATATAAAATTTTACTTAATCATCATAGTAACAATACTAATGAATTTTGAAATAATCCTTTTTTCCCGGGAATTAATTCCAATTTCCCCGAAATTTGGTAATTTTTACAAAAGTGACAACACCGGTATTATTATAAGCGAATAGCGACGCGGCCACGTCACGGGTGCCGCGTGCCCTGCCCCCCGCTGCCCGCGGAAGGGGTTGCTTATCGCACATGTATTAAGTTACCTTTTTTTGCGAAATAATATTTATTTTTTTAGGGGTTTTTTTTTTTAAGTTTAGCCTGTCTTTGTGGGCTTTAGTAGAATCAGTTATCAATACCTTCACGGATCGGACAGGGTTTTCTTTACATATTGTATTTTCTTGTTGGTTTGCACAGAACCACCGAGAAGTGTGTGTCATATTTTATGCTAGGTTGTTTTCGAATTTTAATTTAAAAAAAAAAATGTTAATAAATTTGTTGTCTAATCATTACACTATTCACACCACACCCATAGCTCGTATCAATAAACCAGGCCCGTCAAACTTACACGAATTAGCTATTAGCCCATATCTTGAAAACTACACAACCGATTTTGATGAAACTTGCACTGGCTGACTCCAATAAAGCAGGGCTAATCTCAGGAACCACGGGTCCGATTTAATTTTTTTTTCTGCGTTGGATAGCCCATTAATCCAGGAAGGCTTTAGGCTATTTAACATCACGCTGCGACCAATAGGAGCGGGCATATAAAATAATAGAATACTTACAGCAATCCAAGTTTGTAATAGGTTCCCTCTCAAGATCGATGGGCTCGATCCTGCTCTTAACAATTCCAGTTAGAACGTCTACGCAGTAGCATTTATTAGCGATGCACTGGATTGGGTGAAAGTTACCATCTGCGGTGCACCGAGGACCGACCACGGGCAAAGGAACATCAGAGCTGATTAACTTCTTTATACGCTCGTGGAAGCGGGAGCATCCTGGAAATGGGATTAAACCGAATCTAAATAATTATTAAATAATTATTATTGTGACCCAGTTTTGATTTCCTTTTTAATATAAGTATTTCTGTTTGGAATTATTAGAATTCTTACTAATGTGACTATGTTTGACATCTTGTTAGTACAGATATATTTTCTCGGTGGTAGGCCATAACATCGGCTGCCGGCAGAAGTTACCACCCACCAGACAAAGTCTTGCCGCCAAGCGATTCGTCGTGTTCCGCCATGATGTCTGGTGAAGTCGTACGGAGGACGGGTCTGAGCAGTTGTGTTGCGTCGTGTGGCGGGTACGATGCGCCAAATGTTGTTGTGTCGGGAGTTTGGTCGTGGAGAGTCTCCAGATCAATCTCCCTCTAGCGAAGCATCATTTGGTCGTGTTGTTCTTGGGTTTAACATTGCATCACCTCGCTCAACTGCCATCATCCTTCCTATTCCTAAGTTTTTATGTGAATAGGCTTAATAAACTAGTGCGCTTCAACATTAACGATTGCATCACTGCTTACCATCAGGCGGGGTTGCAGTCAAGTAGTAGTATAAAATTATTAAAATATACCTATTATTTCTGTAGCTTAAATTTTGAATTGTGAACATTTGCATGCCCATGTGACGGTAAAATATGGAGAACTATTTGTAAAAAATCACCTATGTGCTATACCCATGTTTGCAAAGAAATATATACTTTACTTAAAAATGCCTTTGGACGATTGATTTTTGTTAATTAAAACTCTAATACAATATTATACTGACCACAACGCATGTTTCGCATTGTAATATCTCCAAGATTCCGGACCTCACCGAAAATTCTCTCGCCTTCCTCTGATTGACAGAAACATCTGAAAAAAAAAACATTTGCTTTTGGAAACAACATTTGGATAATAGGATGCATTTTGGGGAGTTTGCGAGGGAATTGCATGATTTCATTCCCCCATCTCCTTTCCACCATCGGACGACCCGTCGTACGGTGAGTTTCCACCGTTACGTTGTTAACACCATCCACTACGATCTGGACGAAGCGTTTCGCCTCCTCCTTTATACCGCCTACATCGAGGGACTGGAACAGTTTGCCAGCGGCGGTGTTTCCGTCGGACTACAATTTGAGTGTCTTCAAGGCTAGAGTGAATAGGCCCATAATAAACTAGTGCGCTTTACCATCAACGACTACGTCACTGCTTACCATCAGGCGGGATTGCGGTCAAGCGCTAGTTTATAATTTATAAAAAAAAAAAGATTTTTTAAAAAAAATATTTGACTACTACAGGCTGATCAGATCACAGTAGCATTTACGTTTATCATCAGCTTACAGTACTCCAGTACAGCTGGACAATAACCTCACCAATTGCATGTCATTTAGCTCGATTCTCGAGTTTTGACGGGAAAGCTAAGATGAGTGTTACGCTCATTTTTCATTGGACTTTTGAATTATTTATAGTATCGTTTACTTAAGAAAAAAGCGCGTGATTTATGTAGTAAAAAGTGCATTGAGTAAATAATTCATAAAGAACATTGATAATCGCAACATGGCCACATCATGACTTTGCCTCAACCCTTCCTCGTAGACGGTCCGCGCGGCCGTCTTTTTCGACTGTCATTGGCGATATCCGCCATTATTGTGAAACAAAATTTTCAAAGAACTTTTATTATTTGTTACACGTGTTATTGGCAAAATTGTGCTATCTATTCCACAAGGGCCAATCAAGAGTTGAAGTTAGCTCGATTCTTGGCAGCTCTCATTTAGCTGCTACCAGCCGCCTTGAGAAACCCTCTACACACCAAAGCCGGGCCCGGCGGCACAGCCCGCCGACACAACCGGCTTGTGTTGAAAGAATCATTTTTTTTTTTTTTTTAGTGGGACAAAACCCGGCGCATATTTCGCACCCACTGCAACTCCTGAAAGCCAGAATCAACAGTGGAGACCGCCAGAAAAACGCCGAGCAATGAAGCTCGACGAGTCCCGGAGAAATAATTCAACTGTCTTGAGTCCCGCAACGAAATTAATCAGAAAAGAATAGCGGAGGACTAAGAAAAAAGATGTTTTTTCCACTTCCCTCCATAACAAGCAGGAGACAGAACAGAACTAGGCCAATCGGCACAAAGGGACATTGTTGCAACTGGGAGAAGCCCAGATTGCCAAGCACCACGGAATAAAATTTGATTAAGTTAATGGGTCCTAAGTAGGTATGTGCTGTTACAATTGATTCCAATAATAGGTAAGTATGGCAAAAGCGCCTGAACGCACGGAAATTGGTTCTAGTTTCTAGAAGAAGCATGTCGGCAACCTTCGCCTGCGCGTGTTGCCCGCCGATATGTTGGCGGCTTGCCGACGCCGGCTCGAGTTCAGCAAGAGCTCAGTTGCCCGGCGACATTTCAGCTGTTTATGTGCAGAATGACACAAGTATTATAAAACTCTTTCGACGCATGGCAATCAAACTGCCAAATAAGTTTCTAATGTCGAGCTACCAACATGCCGCCGGCAAAGTTTTACGACTTGTAATGATTGAAGCCGCCAACCTAGTCCGCCGGCAAAATGTTGCCGGCTTTGGTGTGTAGACCGCTTAACAGTATGCTTTCTTATTCGCGATCTCTACTCAAGCACACGTCTACCTCAACGGTCATCAGGAGGACGGCTACCATGGCCGACTTATTACCATTTCAGGTTGCTTATTCTGTGAACTACGTAAACCATTGAGTCTCCGCTAGATCACCCTATGTATCGACTATTCACTTTAAAATACTTACGTGTGTGCAGGAATACATTCATAGACTGCAAACTTCCCTTTGCCATCACAATGGGGCCTATGTTCTAGAGCTCCTATCTGTCCCCTCTGCTCTCTTTCATCGAATTCGTCTTGGGCGGCGTGGCAATCTGATTTCACTAGAGTATAAATAAATAATAATAATAATAAATAAATTTATTTGACAGCCTCCGTGGCGTAGCGGTAGCGGACGCGGCCGCTGCGCAAGGTGGCGCGGGTTCGATCCCCGCACAGTGCAAATATTTGTATGCATGAATATGAATATTTGCACTGGTCTGATCGTGCCTCGGAAAGCACGTTAAGCCGTTGGTCCCGGTTGCCATACGAACATTTAGTGGCAGTCGTTACGGAATGAAATGAAATGAAATGAAATGAAATGAAATCGTTTATTAAGCAAGTAGGATCACTGATCACTTTTACACGTCATGTTTATTTTTTATTTTATTTTTTTAACTAGATGAAGCTGGCATTTCCTAACTGACTACCTCTGAGAAGAAATAGCCGAAACAAACTCAGGGATCATCGTCTTTTTTCAAGTCCAGACATTAAAAATGAAAATGTTTACAATAATTTACCTTATAATTACGCATATTGCTTAATAACAATGCTTAACAGAGCGAGCAGCTCAGTCCCAAGCTTTTTGTCTTCTAAATAATCTGTGATTTTATAATACCCCTTTTTGCAAAGTTTGGCCTTTATATGGTTCTTAAATCGTTTAATGGGTAAGTTTCGAACGTCCATGGGAAGCTTGTTGTAAAAGTGTATACATTGACCCATGAACGAGTTGCCTACTCTGTGGAGAGAGTGTGATGTAAAGCAAGATTGTGTTTGTTCCTGGTATTTACATATGAATATCGCTTATCTTCTTAAAATTCGAGATATTTTTTATGAACATACATAAGATTTTCAAATATATATTGTGAAGCTACAGTCAGAATGTTCACCTCTTTGAACTTTTCTAAGAGATTCTCTAGGACCAAGGTTATAAATGGCTCGAACAGCCCTCTTCTGTAAAACAAAAGATGGTATTGATTGTTATACGGGTTGTTGGAGCCCTCAAAAGTCCAACAATTGGTCTAACTGCAATGCTTCGATGTCGCCTTCACGTTGTGGAGGTCAGACGGCAGTCGCTTCACGGAAAATGTCGAAGTTTAGCCATATCAGCAGTTGGACTGGTAAAGCGGACCCCAGACTCCAAAGCTGAAAGGGCTTCGGATGCGACTGGGATTAACGCTGGGATGATGATGAATAAACAAATTTATTTATTTCCATAAGTACAAACTAGGTGTACATATACGCAGCATTTACAGCACAGGACTTACAGGTGCACAGCACAGGTATTAGATCAATGACCCCCTTGCTAATGTATGTAAATACAGCAGGCTAAGCTACCCGAATCTGTCTAATATTCACCTTGAAGCTTACTGCTTTAGAGATAAAGTTAAAATTGAATCCAAAAATTTGACTGATTGTTGTAGCTTAATGTGCTGTCGTCTGTACCTGTGTAACAGGGGTCGTCTATCCATCCATTAAACAGATTACAGATAGAGAGAAAGACAGTGATAAGTAAGTACATACCTAGTATACTATTAGTATGTAGTATTAATGGGAGGGTCAAGGGTGTGTACATATGAAATTGCAAATGTGTTGGTATTAAAATTTTTTGATGTGTCACAAATATACATAAAATCTGCATATTAGTTTCGTATTATGTTGGGATCAGCTTCCGCTGTAATCCGCTATATGCCAGCTTTCTACATGGAGCGACTACCCATCTGACCTCCACAACCCGGCTAGGTAACACGATACGCCTTGGTCTGACTATCAGATTTTCGGGCAGAGTGTACATAGGTACATATAACAATATAATACTCCCTGAATATAGCTTTCGGGCTTCTAACGTCCCGTAGCGACTGAGAAATTAATGATTAAATTTAAGTTACCACCCACCAGACAAAGTCTTGCCGCCAAGCGATTCGTCGTGTTCCGGCATGATGTCTGGTGAAGCCGTACGGTGGACGGGTCTGAGCAGTTGTGTTGCGATGTGTGCCGAGTACGATATGCCTAATGTTGTTTGTCGGGAGTTTGGTCGTGGAGGGTCTCCAGATCATCCTCTGGCGCAGCATCGTTGGTCGTGTTGTTGGGTTAAACATAGCATCACCTCGCTCAACTGCTGTCTTCCTTCCTATTCACTCAGTTTTTTTGAGTGAATAGGCTTAATAAGCTAGTGCGCTTTACCATCAACGATTGCATCACTGCTTACCATCAGGCGGGATTGCAGTCAAGCGCTAGTTTATAACTATTAAAAAAAAAAAAGAAAGATTCAAGAATCACAGGCTGAGACCATGTTATTATATTGTTATACCTACTCTTTGGCCGGGACCAACGGGCATAGATCTCGTGACTATATTAAAGTAACATCTTCATGAAAATCAGTTAAGTTTGCTTGGATCAAGACTGTAGTAACAACTTACTCCTAGTACAGCTGCTCCATCCGTCTACGGTAGTGCAAGTGAGTCCATCACCACAGCGCCCCACCGTGATACCCATACCAGGTCCTCCAGTGGTACAGTGTTCGCCTTCCCCTAAAATGCACACCCAACATGGTTTACTTTAATGTATTCTTTTAATGTATTACGATAAATAGTTCGCCTGTATTCTTTGCCGAAATAGCGCTCAGCTCTAGAAAGCAGTGGTAGCAATGGCCCCCCAGTCTGTCCTGGATTTCAAACCAGCAACATCCTTTAGAAAATCAGATTGAGTGTACAGCCCTCTATCGGTCAAGAGCAAAATCACCAGTAAATCAATGTTGCACTCAAACTATACTGTTGTTTTAATTGTTATGGAAGACGATAGATGGCACTTTTTATTTGAGTTGTAAAATTAGAAGAAGTTGATGTCAAGATTCTTCGTCGATACTCAGCGCCTATATCCTTGGGCGAAACCAGCTCCTGGTTTAGGGACGCAAGTCAGGTTTTTAGGGTGGAATCATCCTCGGCTATTTTGTCTTACAAACTACACAAGCACATCTATAAAAAATTAGGTATTTGTAGTGTAGTGTGTAGGGCATATAGACGCAAATGATAAGTCTCCGTTTATACTTTGATTAGTAAGTAAATAGGGGACATAAATATTCTGCGAGATTTCCAGGCTAGGGGGCAGCTGCCCCCACCTGCATCCCCCCTGGGTACGACCAACGAGGCTAAAGAAGTTTTCACTTAAAAAAGACTACATCTGAGAGGCATTTCTATTAATTTTAAGACAGTACAAATCCTAATCTCACAATCAGTCTTAATCTGTCATAAAATACATAGTTCTAATTTAGGCAAATTACGCTATCTATCGTATTCATTACCGAGTTGAACTTCGCCGGATTTTTTTATGCATAACAATTTCAATAATTTTTAAGGATATTAAATAAATAAATACATTGTTAATTTCTCACATTTGTACATACAATAATTTTCTCAATTCTAAATAGCACTGATGTATAATTTTCCTGAACTAGATACTGATATTGCTCTTCTATTGCTTCAAATGTTCCGAAAACGTTTGTACTTAACAACGATAATAACGCTATGGATGCTGCTGAACAACTAGTAAAAAAAGTTATCAAAATGAAACCCATTGCTAGTATAGTATTTTCCGTAACCATCCCGCTATTTATCAATCAAATTATTAATAACTAGCTTTCCGCCCGCGGCTTCGCCCGCGTGGTGTTCGGGTATATCGCGCTTTTTAGATTTCCCTCGGGAACATCAATTTTTTCCTGGATAAAAGGTAGTCTATATTTTTTCTCGGGGTCTAAAGATTGTCTGTGCCAAATTTCATCAAAATCGGTTGAGAGGTTTAAGCGGGAAAGCGTAACAGACAGACAGACAGACAGACAGACCGACAGACAGACAGACAGAGTTACTTTCGCATTTATAATATTAGTATGGATTAAGTGTAGCGGTGGCCTTGTGCTATCTATTAACCGCGACATGAAAGTTAAAGGTTCGAACCTCGCTAGAAGTTTTACAACATAACAATACAATCTATCTATAATGTTCCCACATGTACACACACATGACACAACATGTATGTATGTTGTATCTATAATGTTATGTGTGTTGTGTAATGTTGTGTTGTTCAATGTATCTATTTATAATGTTGTTGTTGTTGTGTATAATGTCTATACTTTTTCTAAATAACAGACATAACATAGTCAGTCTATAATGTTCCCACTCCTGGGACACAGGTCTCCTCTCGGTGAGAGGGAGTGGGCCGTAATCTACCACGCGGGCCCAGAGCGGGTTGGTAGATGCCACATGTCTTCAAAGCTTCGATCAGGCGCTTTACTTTGTGTAAATTATAGATAAAGGGTGTATCTGACATCGACGCACAAACGAGTACCATGGATCCAGTACATGATTCTGAGCCCCCCAGAGGTGGAATTTTTCGTCGGCTTTTTCATGATTTAAAAAAAATATATGTAGTTTTTTCACTTCAGACCATTCACAATTGCTATACTTTTATAACCCAATAATATTTTAAAGTAAAAATTTAATAATTCGCTAATTACATAAAAAAGCGCAATGAAAACAAAACCTGAAAAACTATCTTATCAGCTGATTTAATAGAGTTCACATCAGGGATCAACGTCATACCTACAAACCCGCACGGCGGCACGCTTGCAACGTTCAAAAGCCAAGCCGACACTTTTTTTAAACAGTGTGTATTCTGTAACCGTTCATTAACGACATAAATGACTATCATAATTTTATTAGTGGCATGCGGTCTAGCCTTTTCGCGAAGTTTGCGTTACGATGTCAGATACCCTGCTTTCAAAACGATAAAGGAAACATCGTGAGGAAACCGGCATGTCTTAGAACCAAAACTTCGAAGACATGTCATCATCATCATCATCATCATTTTAGACGAAAGAAGTCCACTCCTGGACATAGGTCTCCCCCAAGGTTCTCCACGACGACCGGTCCTGCGCCCCCCGCATCCAGCAGTTTCCCGCGACCTTCATCAGATCGTCGGTCCACCTTGTCGGGGGCCTCCTACCCACGCAGCGTCTTCCAATGCGTAATCACAACTCAAGAACCCGTCGGCGCCATCGGGCATCAGTCCTACGGGCAATATGCCCAGCCCACTGCCTCTTTAGTGTTGCAATTCTTCGGGCTATGTCGGTTACTCTCCTCATTCCTAATTCGATCGCGCAGTGAAACCCCAAGCATGGCCCTCCCCTTTGCCCTTTGAGTGACTTTGAGCCTTCTTATAAGGCCCATTGTTAGCGACCACGTTTTAATTCCATAAGTCATCACTGGCAACACACACTGGTCGAAGATTTTTTTGTCTTAAGACATTGCGGTATTTCGGATGAGAAGACATATGACATCTACCAACCCGCATTGAGCCCGCGTGGTAGATTACGGCCCACTCCCTCTCACCGAGAGAAGGCCTGTTTCTCAACAGTGGGAACATTATAGACTGACCATGTTATATGTCTGTTATTTAGAAAAAGTATAGGGATAATTTTGAGAATTTTTTGGCCAGATTATTCCTGAGAGTGGGCATTTTTCTTCTTGTTCTTCAGCCTATAGATGTCCACTGCTGGACAAAGGCCTTCCCCAAGGCTTTCCACGATGACCGGTCTTGTGCTGCCCGCATCCATCGGCTTCCCGCGACCTTCACCAGGTCATCTGTCCATCTTGTTGAGAGTGGGCATTAAAAACATCATATTTTGTAATTATTCATACCGTTCGTCTCAATCTAAGTATAATCCCTTACCATAGAATGGTAAACAGTAGTCACAACAATTGCATAGTGTAGGGGAGGGTAGTCTGAGACCCCTGTGTGTAGCATTGTTGATGCTGCAATGGATGGCAGGGTCTGCACATCCCTCATCGAAGCGATATGTCTGGGGAAAGAAGTTTTATGTTATTCTGTGATTCGGCCTATCTAGGCTTCGGGACGCTACCGAGAAATACCTGAGTCAAATCAAATCAAATCAAATCAAATCATTTATTTCAAATAAACCAGTTACAGGCACTTTTGAATTGTCAGAAGGTCGGTCAGTCAATAAGATGAAGCTAGTCGCCCATTCCAAAGAGTAGGTACCTATGGAGAAGAACGGGCAAGAAACTCCATGGACACTCTTTTAAATTTTTAAGCTATTGTTACAAATATTTGATTACATCATTCATGTTGAAATCAACCGCGTGAGAACGATGCAGAAATATATTGTGCGCCGAGAGCGTCCATTATGGAAAACACACAAAAATCAGTTCAGAAATTAAAATACGCCGTGGCAGCTAAGAGATGACCAGTCCCCTCTGACGGCGTCCGTTCACGAACATGACGTATGGATCAGCATCATTCAGCTCAACCATATCGAAGGGAACCCAATGACCCAAAACACACGCCACCATCAGCGAGACATTTGAGTGAGCATGACATACTCTCAACAGCCAGAGCACAATTAAGTCAATAAAAAAAGACTAACCCAACAAATAAATGCCTTACAGCACATTCGTACATTGTGCTCACACGTTTGCCATGCAATTATGCAATACTAAGAAATTGAATCTACACAATGCTAAGATAGTTTTGTCCAAGGTTCAGCAGCTCCAACAGTGTTCCCGAATCTGTGGAAAGTTCAGCTCCTGTGCAGCTGTACAAGTGCCGAACACCTCTGTCAGCGATACAATTCCGTAACGTACAATATGCTTGGCTACATATGTGTAATACAGGCTTTGAATAAATAACAAACAACTACATATTAAAACTACAAGAGGAAAAATCAAAGAACAATTATTGTATAGAAATCGGACGCAGCTCAAGCCCAAGCCTTTTTGTCCTCAATATAATCCTTCACACTATAAAATGCTTTCTGACACAACTTACGTTTAATGAAGGATTTGAATTTATTCAGGCTCAGATCTTGAACCACCCCTGGAAGTCCATTGTAAAAATGTATACATTGGCATCTGAAAGAGCCACCTATTTTCTTGAGCCTTGTTGTAGGTACAATAAATTTGTGCCTGTTCCTAGTATTTATATCATGGACATCACTGTATTTTTTAAACAATTTTATATTTTTATGAGCATACAAAAGATTTTCATAAATATATTGAGACGGCACGGTCAGTACATTAATCTCTTTAAATTTTTCTCTGAGAGAGTGTCTCGGACTTAATTTATAAATTGCACGAACAGCTCGTTTCTGCAAAACAAATATTGTTTGAATATCGGCGGCATTTCCCCACAACAGAATGCCGTACGACATTACGCTGTGGAAATAGCCAAAGTACACTAAACGGGCCGTCTCAACATCAGTCAAATTACGAATTGTTCTAACTGCGTATGCAGCAGAACTTAGCTTTTTCGACAATTTTTCTATATGTGAACCCCATTGAAGCTTAGCATCCAGAGTTATACCCAAGAACACTGTGCTGTCGTCAGATTTCAATTCTTCGCCCCTTATCAACACTTTAGTTTCCACCTGCCTCACGTGAGGTAGAGTAAACCTAATGCATTTGGTTTTTGTCTCGTTTAAGAGTAAATTATTAACATTAAACCAATGGACTACTTTGGAGATCGCGCTATTTACATCATCAGTAACCTGCTGCTGACGTTTCAGTTTAAATAAAAGTGAAGTGTCATCTGCAAACAACACTATATCGTGGTTATCCTTTATTAGGTACGGCAGGTCATTGATGTAAATAAGAAACAAAAAAGGACCAAGAATTGACCCCTGTGGGACTCCCATTGTTACTAAAGATCCGGAAGATCTTTTTCCATTAACGTCAACGCTCTGAATCCTACCACTCAAGTAAGATGTAATAAGATCCAGTGCAGAGTTCCGGATCCCGTAGTGGCGGAGTTTCCTGATTAACGTATCATGAAGAACGCAATCGAATGCCTTGGACAAATCACAAAAGATGCCCAAAGCATCGCATTTATCCTCCCATGCATTATATATATGACCTAGAAGTTCAACACCGGCATCAGTAGTTGAACGACCCCTTGTAAAACCGAACTGTTTGCTATGTAATAATTTATGTTTATTAAAAAATTTAGCATTTGGTTTAAAATTAATTTCTCAAAAATTTTACTAAAGGTAGGTAGTACAGAAATAGGTCTATAATTTGTGGGGTCTGATGTACTACCAGATTTAAACAAAGGTATTATTTTACTATTTTTCATGAGATCAGGAAACTCTCCACAGTCAATACAAGCATTAAAGATAACAGCTAGAGTGGGTGCCACAATATCAATAATAGACTTAGCAACTTCCACCGAATGACCCCATAGGTCAGCAGTCTTTTTTACATTTAGAGTGTGAAAGATTTTAATTATATCTCTACTGATAACATGTTCAAAATGAAACTCCGAATCACAAACATTAACATTTTCTTTAAGCAAAGACTCGGCAACAGAAGGCGATGAGTTTAGGGATTTAGTAGTGGAAACAGGAATATCCGAAAAGAAATTTTCAAATGCCTCAGAGACTTGCGAGTCTGATTTAATTATGTTGTCATTAATAGACAGGCTATAGTCAGTATTTCTATCACTGGACCTTCCCGTTTCACTATTAATAATTTTCCAAGTCGTTTTAATTACATTGCCACTGTTCTTTATCCTTGAACTCAAGTAACGAGTAAATTCCCGATAATAAGCAAGTAAGTTCGTTCCCGCAAGTAGTTAGTAGCAAGTAAGTTCCCGATATCATTTAATATCAATAAGCTCGAATGGTTTATTAACCCGTGTGGGACCGGGCTTACCAACTTATATCGTACCAACCCATATCCTCGTGTGGGTGACGTAAGAGGCGACTAAGGGAACTCTCACCAGGGAAACGGGCATCAGCGCTACTCCTGTCTAGTCTAGTCGGAGGATCCTTCCTTTTGTATGGAGGATGAGTGAGCTTTACACACTGCTCCTCATACCTCCACACTGGTGACCCCGACGTGATCAACTAATTGATCTCTACGAACCGAACCAATCTCTAATTGATCCTGGCGAACCGTACCGATCCCTAATTGATCCCGATGTTCACAAACCGATCCGGACCCGCTTCCAGTCCGATCGACGAATCATACCGATCTCGACCCGTTCCCTCTCCGATCCCGACCAGATCCCGGTCCGATCTGTTGGAGATGTAAACTTCGCCAATATCAAACCAAAGAGGATTGTAATTAGATATTTTTATAATTCTCTATATTGTCTGTTGGTGTCACTGACTTCTCGTTGTCATGTGAACGATGGTGTCGTCTAATAAATAAATTCATTAAAACATCTCCTGGGTAATTACTTTTTTTCCATCATAACCCAACAGGTTATGGGCCCAGGACGTTAGTCTCGCGTCGAAATTATTATTTTCGCGTGTTTTGGTGGAAATAAGTATTATTTCAAAATTTCACGTCAGTTACGTTTTTCAACAAAATGGCTTCAGGGGTTTCAGGATCTTCAGTGGGCATTCCAATAGACAAATTAAAAGGGATGGAGGATTATAATAATTGAAAATTTATTATGAAGATGATCCTAATACACGAAGACCTGTACGAAACCATTGAATCGGAAGATTGCAAAGATGAACGTAAGAAACAAAAGGCACTCGCGAAAATTTGTCTGTCTGTTGGACCGTCTGCTTTGCAGCATGTGCGCAACGCTAAAACTGCTTATGAAGCTTGGACATGTTTGCAAAAAGCTTATGAAGATAGGGGCCTATGCAGAAGACTAGGGTTGCTGAGATCGCTTTTTGGGGTGAAATTGAAGGAGATGGAAGGCATGCAGGCGTACATAACGAGAGTCACAGAGTTAGCACAACAATTGGCTGATATTGGTTCACCTTTAGATGATGAGTTTGTTGCTGTCATTTTATTAAGTGGGCTAACAAGCGATTTTGACCCACTAATAATGGCTCTAGAAAATTCTGACAGTAAGTTGACCAGTGAAGTCGTGAAGTCTAAACTGATGCTGGAACAGTTGCGTAGGGATGACAAAGAGGTACCAGATGTGAGCGCATTGGCTACAAAGAAAGTGTACAAGTGCTTCAGATGCAAGAAGGCGGGCCATATGAAAAAGGATTGTCCCATGAAGGGTTCATATTCTGTTGGAAAAGATAAGCCGAAGAAGGATAGCAGTACTCTTTTGACAGCATTGTCAGTGTATCCAAAACGTCAAATTTGGTATGTTGATTCCGGTTGTACAAACCATATGTGTAACAGCAAGGATCAGATGATGGACTTTGAGCGATCCAGGTCTACAGAGGTGAATGTGGCTAACGGAGAGAGCATATTTATGGAAGGAAAAGGCAGAGTTTGTGTAAATTTAAAGAAATTAGGTTACAAAACAATAAGTAATGTGTATTATGTTCCTGCATTATCTACCAATTTGCTATCTGTAAGTGAATTGTCTAGAAAGGGATATAGGGTAATATTTACTTCTACAGAATGTAGGATTTTGGATGGAGGTAGGGTTGTAGCTACTGCTACATGTAACAACGGCCTATACGAATTGGATTGTTACAAAGCAGGCAAGCGACAGTCAGAGAGGGCCATGACTTCTTTCTGTGTGGATGGGGAACCGGATGCTGGCTTACAAGGTGGTCTTGAGGCGGCATGGGGCATCGGACATAAAGTAAGTCAGGAGATTTGGCATCGGAGACTGGCACATCTCAACTCCAGAAGTATGAACCTAATGAAGAATGGATTAGTCACAGGTATGGATTATGATGTTTCTACTTTTAATCCTTGTGTTCCATGTATTGAGGGCAAACAACCTAAGCTGCCGTTCTCTAAGAAAAGTTATAGTAGGTCAAAGGAGCTATTAGGGCTTGTACATACGGATGTATGTGGACCTATGCAGGTACCATCGCTAGGTGGGATGCGTTATTTTGTAACTTTTATAGATGATTTTTCTAGAAAAACATTTATTTATTTTCTAAAAAGGAAAGTTCAGGTTTTTGAAAAATTTAAATTATTTAAGGCTTTAGCCGAGAATCAGACGGGAAAGAAACTAAAGGTCCTTAGGAGTGACAATGGGGGTGAATATGTCAATCATGTTTTTCAAGAGTATCTAGAAAACTGTGGGGTAAAACATGAAACTACAATACCCAAATGCAGTTCACAGAACGGAGTTGCTGAGCGAGGCCACAGATGTATCATGGATAAGGTTAGGTGCATGCTGCAGGACTCAGGGCTTGAAAAACATTTTTGGGCTGAGGCGGCAAACACAGCCGTGTACCTCAAGAATCGCTCACCCACCAAAGCCGTCATGGGACTAACTCCAGAGGAAGCGTGGACTTCAAAGAAGACAAACGTAGCACACTTACGTGTCTTTGGTTGTCTGGCATACGCTGTGTCTGATAAGTGTAGGAAACTAGATCCGAGAAGTAAGAAGTATGTATTTGTAGGATACTGTGATACTAGTAAGGGCTACAGATTAGTAGATCCTTCTTGTCCTAAGACTTGCATAAAGGCTAGGCACGTCGTATTTCTCGAGAATAGTTTCATAAACAAAAATGTGTCAAATGGTGATAAAGTGGCAGATGTACTAACCAAGTCGTTATGTAAAGATAAACATATGAAGTGTATATCCAAGATGCTAAACATAAGCTAGGATATAGGTTGCGCTTTGATTATGTGTACATAACAGTATAGGTTCTTTGTTACGTGTTTTATTTATCTGCTGTAAACTATTTTTATTGTACTGTTTATATAATATTTATGTCAGAGGCACTATGTATAACAGAGTTGTTTTAATTAGACTTGTGGAAGTGGAGCCTACATGTAACTTAGGTTTCATGATTGTTTAATTTTCAATATAGTGTGTTCTTTGGATTAAGGCCTAGAACTTAGAAGGTTAGGTAACTGATATTGTCTTAGTTTAAGGCCTAGTGTTGGAGATGTAAACTTCGCCAATATCAAACCAAAGAGGATTGTAATTAGATATTTTTATAATTCTCTATATTGTCTGTTGGTGTCACTGACTTCTCGTTGTCATGTGAACGATGGTGTCGTCTAATAAATAAATTCATTAAAACATCTGCTGGGTAATTACTTTTTTTTCCATCATAACCCAACACGATCGACGAACCATACTGATCTCGGTCCGATCCCGAACCGATTTCGACCCTATCTCGGTCCGATCGAAGAACCATACCGATCTCGACCCGATCCCGGTCCGATCTCAACGAAAAATCGAAACCTTCACCCGGAAGGGATCAACATGCGAACAACGCGTCATACTGACGTCACGCGAATCCTGCATCTCGCAAGCAGAGTTTTCTGTGCAACTGGCACGCATATAAGTTCGCGACATCAACCGGTGTGCAAGTGGCCCGCCAGACAAGCAGTCTGGTCGGAGGATCCTCCCTTTTCTATGGAGGATGAGTGAGCTTTACACGCTGCTCCTCCCCGACACAACAACATTTGGCGCATCGTACCCGCCACACATCGCAACACAACTGCTCAGACCCGTCCTCCGTACGGCTTCACCAGACATCATGCCGGAACACGACGAATCGCTTGGCGGCAAAACTTTTTCTGGTGGATGGTAACTTCTACCGGCAGCCGATGTTATGGCCTACCACCTCTTTGAGCTCAGTTCACCTAAGCTTCCACGGCGAGATGGATACAGAATTGCATTGCATATGTCGCTAGCCAAACCCATTTAAACATTAACTATATGCGATGTGCTGTAATAGGAATTCTAATGGATCAGTCACTACTTTTAGTATCTATGTTGATAGCCGATTTAAATGGAAACCGGATGTCTGTAAATTCTACTTAAAGATTCTAACTAAAAGATCGATTATTGATTGAAAAAGGTAGGTATATAATATACACTGGATCATCATCATCATCAACCTTTTTATCGTCCCACTGCTGGGCATAGGTCTCCTCTCACACAGAGAAGGATACATTAAGGAAAGTATAGAAGAAAAATATTAATTTAGTTTTGTCAAATTAGTCTTCTTCTTTTTTCAATGTGAGATTCAACGCCTCAACTCTTGATCAATGGCCTCTGTGGAATAGTTACCACAATTTTGCCAATAACACGTGTAACTAATTATAGAAATTCTTTGAAAATTTTATTTCACAATAATGGCGGATATCGCCAATGACAGTTGAAACAGACGGCTTCGTGAACCGTCTATCAGGGAGGTTTGAGGCAAAGTCATGATGTGGCCACTAGGTATGCTGCGATATTTCAATGTTCTTTATGAATTATTTACTGAATGGCCTTTTTACTACATAAATCACGCGCTTTTATACACTATAAATAATTTTAATAGTCCAATGAAAATGCGTGTCACACTCAGCTTTCCCGTCAAAACTCCGCCAAATTAGTCAGCGCCTAGCGTAAATTGACGTACCTAAATACGTCAATTTACGTTATGCGCTGTTTTTAATCACGCCTAAACTGTCTATGGAATATCTTAAGTTTGACAGAACTGAACTAATATTTTATCTTCTATTCTGTTCTTAATTAAAAAGAAAGAAAAATATGCATTGAACTCAAAATTAGTTTAGTTTAGTAGTCCAGTATCTATCTAATAAATATAGCATCGTAATTTGATTGGTCACGGAGAGTGTCAACCAATCGTTTAAAGATTACGTTAAAATTCATAAGTACTACTTACTCTACAAAATCCTTGTTGACATAAAATATCGTTGTTAGCTTCCACATTCACAACCACACAACTAAAGAAAGACAACACTAAAACACCATAGAACATCTTCATGTCAGCCATTTTGTATGTCGGCAAACATGGCACTGATTTGTAAGTGACAAAGTGTTATCAGAAACGATATTATTATTGTAATTATCGACAAGATAATCAATCAGCTGAATCATAGGAAGGATGTAATGACGATGTCGATAAGTATTTGATACCTATTATTGTGGTTAATATCCCTTTTGGAGAAAAAACAGAGACGAATGCGAGGCCTAGTCTACTATTTTTTAAAATGTATCTACTCGATTCCATTGTCATTGTGTTAAAAAGTTCATAATCTGCTAAATTCATAATGATCGATCAAATACCGGTCAGTCGTCTTGTAATGGAATGGTAATAAACATTGCCGTATTGCCAACATCGATCACTTAGTAAACTAGATAAACAGTCTCGAACAAAACTCTTATCAAAAATGGCGACAAGTATTAAGCAGTCTAAAGTAGTCAAAATAAATATACATTAATTTAAAATCAGTCTTAAGTCCAGTGTATAAAGTTCTTATCACAAAGCAGTACAAAAAGCTATTATTCTTTACGACCGAGTCTGACATCAACCCAAATTCAACCTTACACGCATGCATTAAAGTTAGAATTATAAAGTAGGTAAGTACTAAATGAAAGAAGCACCCAAGTGCTGCGATGTGCGCTTGTTCAGTTCAATCATTTTTTTACGCTGATTGTGAATCTAGTGTATAAATAAGCCATCGATGATTGCCAATGATACTATTGTAATAGCGGACTAGGACCGCAGTAGGTAGCAATATATTTCATTATGACAACTCAACAATAAGTATTTATTATTTACGTTGTTGATCAGACACATTTTTCAAGCATGGAGTAATGTAACGGATTAACAATATGCTTCCGACATAGCTCTGCGAGTCGCTAAACTTAAGTGGCAGTGGGCAGGGCACATTGCTCGTAGAACCGATGGCCGATGGGGCAGTAAGGTTCTGGAGTAGCGGCCACGTACTGGAAGACGCAGCGTAGGGAGGCCCCCAACAAGGTGGACCGATGACCTGGTGAAGGTCGCGGGAAGCCGATGGATGCGGGCAGCACAAGACCGGTCATCGTGGAAAGCCTTGGGGGAGGCCTTTGTCCAGCAGTGGACATCTATAGGCTGAGGAAGAAGAAGAAGAACAATATGCTTCAAAATGATTCAAATTGATATTAGTAGTGTTTTACGAAATTACCGTTCCGAAAAAACCTAGTACGGACGACAGCAGCTGCAGGTCAAGCTACCCTAAACTGTGAGATATTCACAATCAACCTTGAGCCTTAATTTTTAATAGATAAAGTTGAAAATCTAATAAAGAATTCCGACAGATTGTAGTAGCTTGATGTGTTGTAGTCTGCACCTAAGAGCGGACCAAATTATAACAAATTATAAATATTTATTAACAGTACTTATACATAACATATTTTCGTCGCCCATACCCCAATGTTTGAATACCAAAATCTTCAACCAGTGCGTCCTACCCGTCATGACTTACGGAGCCGAGACGTCGACACTAACGGTCAGACTAGTCCATAAGTTTAAAGTCGTTCAGCGCGCTATGGAGCGGGCTATGTTAGGCGTCTCTCTGAAGGACCGCATCAGAAATGAGGTGATCCGACAGAGGACCAGAGTTACCGACATAGCTGAGAGGATTAGCAAGCTGAAGTGGCAATGGGCTGGTCACATATGCCGCAGGACCGACAACCGTTGGGGTAAACGAGTCCTTGAGTGGAGACCGCGTCTAGGCAAACGTAGCGTGGGACGCCCTTGGGCGAGATGGAGCGACGACATCAAAAAGGTGGCTGATAGTGGCTGGCGGAGAACTGCTCAGGATCGAGCTTGTTGGCGTGCCATGAAAGAGGCCTATGTCCAGCAGTGGACGAGTAAAGGCTGATGATGATGATGATGATACATAATATAGTCAGTGTCTCCTGGGACACAGGCCAGTGCGGGTTGGTAGATGTCAGATGTCTTCGAAGTTGTGTCTCTAGGACGTGCTGGTTTTACTCACGATGTTTTCCTTAGCAGTTTTGAGAGTATTGGTGAAGAAATAATTTACAGTAAGGGTCAAAAGTGGAGTACCACTTTTGACACTTATTGTTAATGCAATAAACTTCAAAAGTGGTAATGCAGTTTTGACCCTTACTGTAAGGTGTAAGGTACCTGATAGTATATACAATATGTAAAGAAAACCCCGTCCGATCCGTGAAGGTATTGTTAGGTATCGATAACTGATTCTACTAATGCCCACAAAGACAGGCTAAACTTAAAAAAAGTCACCCTAAAAAAATAAATATTATTTCGTAAAAACAGGTAACTTAATACATGTGCGGTAAGCAACCCCATTCCGCGGGCGGCGGGGGGCAGCGCACGCAGCACCTGTGACGTGATCGCGTCGCTATTCGCTTATAATAATACCGCTGTTGTAACTTTTTTTAAAATTACCAAATTTCGGGGAAATTGGCATTAATTCCCGGGAAAAAAGGATTATTTCAAAATTCATTAGTATTGTTACTATGATGATTATGTAAAATTTTATATTATATTTGGTCAAGTGTTTACCTAACCGTTATTATCCTTATGGGTCGGACAGGGTTTTCTTTATATATTGTATATGATAGACAGATAGAGTAAGGTGCCTGATGGGGCTCGAACCTATGACCTATAACTAGGTTGCGGCTGATACCACTGGGTCACCGCTACTCTCTATACAGTACCTACTTATTTAATTATGTAAATACCTGATAATATTTCACCCGGGAATTGAACCCAGGTCTCAAGCTCGACTCTCTTTAGGTATAGAACATTATTTTTTGTGTATGCGAAACCCGAAACACGTGTCCAGAAATTTTAAGTTAAGAATCTATGTACAAAATTTCAAAGAGATATGATGAATAACCACAAAGTTATGAGCTTTCTATTCTAATTGGTGGGTCAACCAAGTAGAATAGAAAGCTCATAACTTTGTGGTTATTCAACATTAACAAAAATATCTTCAAAGCTCCGGTCGGGCAGGCCAATGCGGTGCATTGACGTCTGGCGTCAGCTGCTGCGCGCGTGAGTACTATGATCTATCGGAAAGCTGCGTCTGCGGGCTTGGTATCCACACTGCAACAATTTCTAAATATGTATATTGGGAAAAAATATAACATGGTGTAAAAATGATTGGAATCGATTCAGTTGCTTATTCTGAATAAACTATATTCAGGTTTCGCATACCTAAACAAAAAATCATCATCATCCCAGCGTTAATCCCAGTCGCATCCGAAGCTTTTTCAGCTTTGGAGTCTGGGGTTCGTCTTACCAGTCCAACTGCTGATATGGCTAAACTTCGACATTTTCTATGAAGCGACTGCCGTCTGACCTCCACAACCCGAAGGCGACATCGAAGCATTGCAGTTAGACAAATTGTAGGACTTTGAGGGCTCCAACAACCCGTAACGACTGCCACTAGATGTTCGTAGGGCAACCGGGACCAACGGCTTAACGTGCTTTCCGAGGCACGACCAGACCAGTACAAATATTCATATTCATGCATACAAATACTTGCACTGTGTGGGGATCGAACCCGCGCCACCTTGCGCAGCGGCCGCGTCTGCTACCGCTACGCCACGGAGGCTGTCAGCATACCTAAACAAAAAATAACGTGGTATAATTCAATGCTAGTCGCAGTTGCTGGCTTTTTTTTTGGTAAGAAATAATCAAATTAGCTCTCCCACTCTGAACTGGCGTGTCAGACTTTTACTGACTAAAACCCACCCGTGTTCCTTCATTTGCCTGACACAATGTTATCTCTTTCGAACAGACAACTTTTTTGGCTTCCAAATTAGCAGCGAAACAAGCAGTCACTCAACTTTCATTTTATACGTATACTAGCTTTCGCCCGTGGCTCAGCCCATGAGGTATAAAGGCGATAAAAAGTAGCCTATATTCTTACCCAAGAAAAGCGTCTGTGGCGTAGCGGTAGCGAACGCGGCCGCTGCCGCCACGTTAAGCCGTTGGTCCCGGTTACCATACGAACATCTAATGGCAGTCGTTACGGGTTATTGGAGCCCTCAAAAGTCCAACAATTGGTCTAACTGCAATGCTTCAATATCGCCTTCAGGTTGTGGAGGTCAGACGGCAGTCGCTTCACGTAAAATATCAAAGTTTAGCCAAAACCAGCAGTTAGACTGGTAAAACGGACCCTAAGCTCCAAAGCTGAAAAAGCTTCGGATGCGACTGGAATTAACGCTGAGATGATGATGATTCTTTCCCAAGGTTCAAAATATAGGTAATCAACCCATAATGTCCACTCCTCTCTGTAAGAGGAAGTAAGCCGTAATCTAGCTCAGCCCCGTCCTACGTACGGCTTCACCAGACATCATGCCGGAACACGACGAATCGCTTGGCGGCAAGACTTTGTCTGGTGGGTGGTAACTTCTGCCGGCAGCCGATGTTATGGCCTACTACCGAGAATAAGAATAATGAGGCGCTTAACTTAACCTACTTCATCACCACTGCTCTCAAAGCGGTGTATAAAAACATTTTTCCATTTCCTTGTGTCCAAGTTTATTTTCAATATCACTGCCTCATGATGGCGGCAACTACTATCAAAAGGAAGCACAAACAATGTCAATATTATTTTTTGATAATTCCAGATATCATATCAATTTTATCATAGACTACCATTAACTGCTCCCTAACTGCGTAAATAACTGTTACTATTAATTGGAATAATTTTTAAGCTTATTGCTAGTCCTAGTGTTTAAGACCCTGGACTGGGCAGGACCAGGCATCAACATAAACGGCGAATACATCTCACATTTGAGATTTGCAGATAACATCGTCATACTGGCTGGATAGCAGGACTTGCAGCAGATGCTGGACGGCCTGGTAGATTTTTTTACACGCATTGATCTCCGGATAAACTTGAGCAAAACCCAGGTTATGTTCGATAAACACATTATACCGGAACCGATCCTTGTCAATGACGGTACTCTTAAGGTTGTTCAAGACTACGTTTGCCTCGGGCAAAATCTGCAGTTTGTTAAGTACAATTTTTAGATAAAGGCTAGCAGGAGAATTCTGCTGAGCTGAGCAGCGTTTGGGAAGCTTTGTCGAATCTACTCGTCGCATATTCCACAGATCCTAAAGACTAAGGTTATGACCTACGGAGCAAAAACGTGGACACTGACGGTACAAATCAAGGTCCACAAATTCAAGGTCCCTCAGCGAGCTGTGGTTGCGAATGCTAGTCACTCTAGCCTTGAACAACGAACAGACGGAAACACCTCCGCTGGCAAATTATTCCAGTCCCGCGATGTACGCGGTATAAAAAACAAGGTCAAACGCTTCGTCCGGTGTCCACCACGAGCCACGAACCACGGGTCGTCTAATCATGGAACGGAGATGAAGGAATTAAGTCATGCAATTCCAGTGCACACTCTCCAAAATGCATCCACTAAAACACCGTCGGGCTGGCTACCCTTCACCTGTGCTCCAGGCTTTGGAGAACCAAATTTGGGTCGCCAATTAGCCTCTTCGCACGCCTCTCCACCGAACCAACAAGTTGTCAGGTGGCATTTTGCAGCACCAGTCACAAATGTGGCTGCAGTACTCCACACACGAACGGACTAAGTCGTCCAGACTTAGCGATAAAGTTGAGGGATATGTTTGTGAGTTGATTGTGGATGAGTAATGAGTCCTGGTGTAATGGAAATTATCAGAACAGCGTCTAATAGTGGTGAAATGCTTATTCTAACCAGCAGCAATGAATACAAATAATAGGGATGTATCCAAGCAACTCAACTCAAAACAATAATTAGTCCATCTTATGGATAAAAAAAAAAATTAAGACCCATATTTTTTATTTTCGACTTTGTACCACGGCGTGACGTCATGCGACATTTCAAATCAATATTTCTTCCGAAGTATTTGAATGAAAGAAAAAATAAAAAATACGTGTTCAATATTTTTTATAAAGCTATCTGATGGACATCAAATTATTTTTATATAAGGATACAACCCAAGCATTGGGTTGACTGAAATGATTATTTAGTTAAATAAAAGAACTGGTAAAAATATAAACTTTAATATAAAACTGGCCAAGTGCGAGTCACATTTGAGCACCAAGGCTTCCTTCCGTATGTGGCGGCATGTCCGCCGCCCTGGGTTTAACAGTGGGGTGTCCCATCTTATAGCTACGCCGGGGATCGCGGAAACGAATGATACTTGAAGCCGATGCGGCCCTCCTCGGGTCATGTAGTAAGAACTCCCCACGCATCGTCAGCGCCTGAAAAACTTCGCGCCTTCACCTCTTCTTCTTCTTTTTTCAAGGTGAGATTCAACCTCAACTCTTGATCAATGGCCTCTGTGGAATAGATACCACAATTTTGCCAATAATACGTGTCACAAATTATAGAAATTCTTTGAACATTTTGTTTCACAATAATGGCGGGTATCGCGAATGACAGTTGTAAAAGACAGCAGCGTGAACCGCCTATTATCCCGGTTTGAGGCAAAGTCATGATGTGGCCACTGTTCTTTATGAATTATTTACTGAACACACTTTTTACTACATAAATCACGCGCTTTTATTTAGTAAACGACACTATAAATAATTTTAAAAGTCCAATGAAAAATGCGCGTGACACTCATCTTAGCTTTCCCGTCAAAACTCCGCCTTCACCTCGAATCTCAATATTTGTTTAGACAACGTCATTACGTTCGGGCATCTAACGACCCGGACCGACTCTCAAATCTTGAGACTGTTGAGAAGACTGCCATCCACCAATGACAGCCGAGAGCTATAGCTTAACGTGTTTTCCCATCCACGTACAAACCGCGGTACAACCAGGGGCCCTAGTCTGCTATTTTTTATAAATTTGTCATTCCAACACGATTCTATTGTCATATTGTGCTTAAAAGTTCGCAATCTATTAATCGATCAATTATCTCTTCTATTTCTTTTTTCATTGTGAGATTCAACCTCAACTCTTGATCAATGGCCTCTGTGGAACATATACCACAATTTTGCCAATAACACGTGTAACAAATTATAGAAATTGTATGAAAATTTTATTTTACAACTAGGTGTGCCCCGCGGTTTCACCCGCGTAAGCTTCTAACCGAAAGAGCTCAATTGATATAAAATAAGCGCCTGTTAAAATAATGGGAGCAATATGTACGTCCGCGTTTGCTCCCGTTTTCGCAACATTTTTTGTTACTGCTCTGCTCATATTGGTCATAGCGGGATGTTTTATAGCCTATATCCTTTCTCAGGCTCTAGACTATCTGTGTACCAAATATCGATTGCAATCGGTTCAGTAGTTTTGGCGTGAAAGCTGGACAGACAGACAGACAGAGATACTTTCTCATTTATAATATCAGTATGGAGAAAAAAAAAATTTTGAGGTTCAGTTCTAAGTATGAGGAGCCCACAATATTTATTATTGTTATTTTTTTATTTTTGCATCAAAATCTTAATGCTGTTCACAGAATAATCTACCTACCAAGTTTCAACAGTATAGCTCTTATAGTTTCGGAAAAAAATGCCTGTGACATACGGACGGACAGATGGACAGACAGACATGACGAATCTATAAGGGTTCCATTTTATGCCATTTGGCTACGGAACCCTAAAAACTCAATATGTACATTTATTGACATGGAGTGGAATGTCAGTGACTGACCACTGGAAAGTTATAATGACGCCATTTTGTTAGTAGATTACGGAACTTGTCAAAATCGATCATTATGAGATCAGTATTATTTGTGCTCAAGCCGTCTAAAACTGTCATTTTCTTCAGCCTATAGAGGTCCACTGTTGGACAAAGGCCTCCCCCAAGGCTTTCCACGATAACCGGTCTTGTGCTGCCCGCATCCATCGGCTTCCCGCCACCTTCACCAGGTCATCAGTCCACCTTGTTGGGGGCCTCCCTACGCTGCGTCTTCCGGTACGTGGCCGCCACTCCAGAACCTTACTGCCCCATCGGCCATCGGGTCTACGAGCAATGTGCCGCGCGCACTGCCACTTAATTTAAGTGACTCGAAGCGCAAAGCGCTATATCGGTGACTTTGATTCTTTTGCGGATCTCCTCATTTCTGATTCGATCGCGCAAAGAAACTACGAGCATAGCTGTTTCCATAAGCCACTTCGATTTTCGTATGAGGTTCAGTGACCACGTTTCAGTTCCGTAAGTCATCACTGGCAACAAAGTCATTTTTTTATCGTCCCACTGCTGGGCACATGTCTCCCTCTCATACAGAGAAGGATTGCTGTAATCACTCACGCTTGCTCAATGCGGATTGGCGACTTCAGACTTAAAGTCCAGGTTTCCTCAAGATGTTTTCCTTGACCTATTAATCAGACATTCGTGTCCGAGATATACTTAGAAAGTAAATATAACTTAGAAAAATTTAGATTGCGGACGACAAGGGGTCGCTACATCAAATCAGATATTGAGAATCAACCTGAACCTAATTCTTTAGAGATAAAAATCTAAAAAGGGAATCTGACAGATTGTAGTAGCTTGATGTGCTGTCGTCTGTACTTGCCTGACCAGGCATCAAACCCGCACACTTATACGTGAAATGCTGTTTTAGTAGTAAGTAAGTATTATAGTTACTAGTACCTACACTAGCACCCTTATAAAATATACATATATCTCTGTTTTTAATTTTTTATTCATTAAATTATAAACTAGCGCTTGACCGCAATCCCGTCTGATGGTAAGCAGTGACACAATCGTTGATGGTAAAGCGCAGTAGTTTATTAAGAGCCTATTCACTCTAGCCTTGAAGACACTCAAATTGTAGTCCGAAGGAAACAGCGCCGCTGGCAAACTCGCACGCGCTCTCTGCTCTTATATCGTTAAACTTATTTTTTGTAAATACGCCTTTTAGCGAAAAAAATATCTTAAAAGTAACAGCAAAATTCGTCAACATTCTACCAAAAAACACGTAACCCAAATACTTAATTCACTTCCATAAAAATGATCCCTTATCAAACAGTTTTCTCAAGTATTGCACACTGTGTGCCCAGAACATTCTTGTGTTATCATTGTTATCAAAGATAAATGCAAGATAAGGTGATTAAATTTATCTACCTACCTAGTCACCTGTTGTGAGCGGTTTTGGGAATGAGGTCGGTTTCCCAAGGAGTTGTTTAGGTGTTAGGTTAGTTAATAGGTTTAAACAAGAAACCGTGGCCCTGGCCGTCACACAGGTAAATGAAGAAACACGGGTGGGTTTTAGTCAGTAAAGTCTGATATCGCCCTTCCGCTCCGCCCAGCGGGAGAAGATTTGATGATTTCCCATCCCAACAAAAAAAAGGTTAGTTAATAGGTTAAACATTTGTTAGAATCGAGGTGGCCTAGTGGTTAAAAACACCAGCCTCGTCTGAGTCTGCGGGTCTGATTCTAGGCCAGGCAAGTAACTACAGGTACTTAACTTCTAAAGTTATATGTACTTTCTAAGTATATCTTACACTAAATAGACTATCACAAGGTGAAGGAAAAAGATGAAGAACCTGATCCAAAAACGGACCTCTATAGGCTGAAAAGAAGATGGCCAATTTTCCCTACCATCAAGGAGATTTACTTACGTACAATATTTTGAAGACCCAAATATGAACACGGTCTTCGCTAGCTTACCAACATTGGTATCTATACTAATATATTTATAAAGCCGAAGAGTTTGTTTGTATGTTTGTGCGCGCTAATCTCAGGAACTACTGGTCCGATTTGAAAAATTCTTTTTGCGTTGGATAGCCTATTAATCCAGGAAGGCTTTAAGCTATATAACATCCCGCTATAACCAATAGGAGCAGAGCAGTAACAAAAAATGTTGCGAAAACTGAAGTCAAAGCGGAGCTTAGCTAACTCTACGCGAACGAAGTCGCTGGCGGAGGCTAGTCTCAGATATAAAGACTTGCGTTTGTCGTGAGGATAGTTATGGCAAGCGATCGGTATTATTTAACGTTCAGTTATAGTTTGCGACAGCGTCGTATGCAATGTCGGGACTGCTGCTCCAGAGCTGTGGGACTCATTTTATAAGTTCTCATCCAAAAAATAGAGGTGATCCAAAACAAAAATTGTACGTAAAGATGAGTACAATGACGCCTTGTCAGGTCCAAAAACATCTGAATTACATCTCTAATAAACAAGAAATTCATTAGGTAAAAAAATCTTTATTGTCGCCAGGCGCAATCGATGATGGTAAAGCGCACTAGTTTATTAAGAGCCTATTTATACATATTCTAATGACGCCTATTCGTACACACTTCAGGGTTATGCATACACCTTTAAAAATTACAGGCGTATTAGGCATATTAGGTTGAATTATTGCATGTCCTCCAAAGATGTTTTTCATGCATAGAAGTACCAAACACGTGTTGACTTATGAAGTGAGACTGTGTAAAGAGATTTAATCATTTCAACTGAGAAACGTCAGTATCATAAAGATAGGAGACATAAGACAGACATTATCAGTGTTTAAATAAGGGTAAATAACTAAGGTAATTATATTTAGACGTAAAATTACGCGGTATACCTATTTGGTAAATAAACCAACCTTATCAAAAATTCTGACATGGTTAATTCTTGATTTCCGTGGCCTAATTTTTTGAAGTTTTTTTTTTTTAAATTATAAACTAGTGCTTGACTACAATCCCGCCTGATGCCGAGCAATGATGCACTCGTTGATGGTAAAACGCACTAGTTTATTAAGCCTATTCAATTATAAAAACTTAGTGAATAGGAAGGAAGACAGCAGTTGAGCAAGGTGAGCGACCAACGATGCTGCGCCAGAGGGAGATTAATCTGGGGATCCTCCACGACCAAACTCCCGACACAACAGCATTCGGTGCATCGTACCCGGCACACATCGCAACACAACTGCTCAGACCCGTCATCCGTAACGGCTTCACCAGACATCAAGTTAATTTTTCTGTGTCGCCATCTTTAGGGACGCGGGCGCACAGAGTGGGAACTTTGTCCGCCCATCAAGTGACTCTGTGTGTCTCTCAAGTGAGTCTGCTGTGTCAGAATAGTCGCTCTGTGATCTCATAATGATCGATTTTGACACGTTTCGTAATCTATTAACAAAATGGCGTCATTATCACTTTGCAGTGGTCAAACACTCACACTCAATTCCATGCTAATAAATGTTCAAATTGAGTAGTACTTTTTTAGAAAATCAATTCTAATAACGGATTTTATAATAATGGCAATACTGCAATATAATTCTATCACCGTTCATTATGAGTTTAGTAGATTATGAACTTTTAGCACAATGACAATGGAATAGTGTTGAAATGACAAATACAGTACAAAAAAACATAACCGACTTCCACAAAAATAAAACACTATAAAGTGAAAAATAAATAATTTCGGAAGTCGGTGGCAAAAACGAATATACAAAAACCCAAGACACCATGACCATGAACATGTATATTAATTTATGCCACCGACTTCCGAAATTGGTGAAGGAAGATGGTGGCACAGTGATCACAGGCTACCGTGCATAGCGAGGCTTAAGGAGACCCCTTTACACTTTTACAGTCTCCCCGCAGGGATGTTCCTTACAGGCATTGCGCAGCTCCCCTGCGCAATGCCTGTATCTGACAGTTTGATGTAGCTTGACCCGCTGACGTCCGCATCAATGCAATTTTTCTAAGTTATATGTACTTTCTAAGTATATCTTGGACACCAATGACGTGATTAATAGGTGAAGGAAAACATCTTGAGGAAACCTGGACTTTAAGTCTGAAATCGCCAATCCGCATTGAGCAAGCGTGGTGATTACGCTTAATCCTTCTTTGTATGAGAGGAGACCTGTGCCCAGCAGTGGGACGATAAAAAAAGGGTGATGATGACTTTGTTGCTAGTGATGACTTACGGAACTGAAACGTGGTCGCTCACAATGAACCTCATACGAAGGCTCAGAGTTACACAAAGGACGATGGAAAGAGCTATGCTCGTAGTTTCTCTGCGCGATCGAATCAGAAATGAGGAGATCCGCAGAAGAATCAAAGTCACCGATATAACGCTTTGCGCTTCGAGTCACTAAAATTAAGTGGCAGTGCGCGGGGCACATTACTCGTAGACCCGATGGCCGATGGGGCAGTAAGGTTCTGGAGTGGCGGCCACGTACCGGAAGACGCAGCATAGGGAGGCCCCCAACAAGGTGGAGTGATGACCTGGTGAAGGTGGCGGGAAGCCGATGCATGCGGGCAGTACAACACCGGTTGTCAACAATTAGTCGCAATCATTTGACAAAAATGAGTTCGCCGATTAGGCTGCAGGTTTCCTGAAGATGTTTTCCTTCACCTTCAGTCATTAGTGTCCAAGATATACTTAGAAGGTACGTATAACTTTAGAAAAGTTACATTGGTACTTGTCTGGCCTGCAATCGAACTCACGCACTCATACTTGAGAGGCTGGTGTTTTAACCACTAGGCCACCACGACTTGGTTGCTAGTAACTATTGGCAAGTCTGTCAAAATTATTATAATTTTTATTCTCGTCACAATAAGATTGCTATTAGCATGGGGTCCCATCTCGTACAACAGACTCTCAGTTCTTATCAAAAGATAATAGATCGCAGCATAGATTGCGGTGCAAAAGTTAGCAACGATTTTAAACCTCTTACGTGCAGTTTATAGCCTTTTTAATATTTTTAACAATTTGAATTTACTTATTTAATGCTACTCCGTATATTTACACGTATAAATAACGTAATTAAACAAAACGGTGAAATGGGCTCAGTAGTGACAATGTTTTTTTATTTTACACTCGGGGCAATAGATGGCAGTGTACTCAATGAATCCTGTCATAACATATTTTTTTTAGGTTAAGATAAGATGTCTTCTAACCATTATATTGCTGTTATCTTCTTTTAGAATGCGTATTTCTCGATGCACGACGCATGGGTGTATATATGATGATGTAGACAAGACATAGATGGCGATAGTGGCCGGCCGGTCAAGCGCTCCCTGGTGGCCCTCTAGTGATCTCTTTAAGAAACTTTTTTGCTCGACGGTCTGCCCGAATTGAGCTGGACTCATTTTGTTGTTCACCATTGGGTATCTGTATGTAGTATTCTGTAATCTGTGCTATTAATTTGTCGCTCTGTAAGATAAAATAACTAAAGCATTTGTGGAATTGTTACAGAAAACTTATCTATTGAGAAAACAAGAGCCCTGTTAGTTGCGATTTTGGCCACTCGCCAAAAGATTTTGGTACAGACGACAGCACATCAGCTACTACAATTTCTTTGTCTTACTACAATTTTACAATCTGTTTGTGTGTGTTTACAATTTTTTTTCTTTATTAGATTTTAAACTTAAACTTAGCTAGTGCGTTTTACCATCAACGATTGCATCACTGCTTACCATCAGGCTGGATTGCAGTCAAGCACTAGTTTATAACTAATAAAAAAAAAATCACTGAATCAAATCTGCACCAATCTGCAATCTGGTGGTAGGCCATAACATCGGCTGCCGGTAGAAGTTACCACCCACCAGACAAAGTCTTACCGACAAGCGATTCGTCGGGTTCCGTCATGATGTCTGGTGAAGCCTTACGGAGGACGGGTCTGAACAGCTGTGTTGCGATGTGTGGCGAGTACGATGCGTCAAATGTTGTTGTGTCGGGAGTTTGGTCGTGGAGGGTCTCCACATCAATCTCCCTCTGGCACAGCATCGTTGGTCATGTTGTTGGGTTTAACATTGCACCACCTCGCTACACTGCCGTCTTCCTTCCTATTCACTATGATTTTTTAAGTGAATGGGCTTAATAAACTAGCGCGCTTTACCATCAACGATTGCATCACTGCTCACTATCAGGCGGGATTGCAGTCAAGCGCTAGTTTATAATTATATATTAAAAAAAAAATCATTAAGGCTCTGGGAATATTTGACAGTTTAGGGTAGCTTGACCTGCTGTCGTCCGTACCATTTTACAGATGACAATCGATCCAACAACCCCTAAACCATTCAACCCAACGGAAATTATCAAATCATCGCAATCAACCTTGAGCCTTAATGCTTTATCAATAAAGTGGAAATCTAGTACAGAAATTTGACAGTTTGTAGTAGTTTGATGTAAAAACGCCAATAGCTTAAGCTATGCATCAACAACCTTTTATCGTCCCACTGCTGGGCCCAGGTCTCCTCTCATACAGAGAAGGATTGAGCGTAATCACCACGCTTGCTCAATGCGGGTTGACGATTTCAGACTTAAAGTACAGGTTTCCTCAATATGTTCTCCTTCACCTTCAATCATTGGTGTCCAAGATATACTTAGAAAGTACTTACATATAACTTTAGAAAAGTTACATTGTTAGGTACTTGCCTGACCTGGAATCGAACCCGCGCACTCATACTTGAGAGGCTGGTGTTTTAACCACTAGGCCACCACGACTTAGCTACCCGAAACTGTAAAATTTTTTCAGTGAACCTTGAGGCTTAATGGTTTGCTTGCTTAAGAATAAAGTTGCAAAACTTATGAAAATTTGAATGCTTATAGTAACTTAATGTTTTGACATAATCAGTCATCAGAAGAAAGCCGCCTCACATCCATTGTTGTCGATTGCCAAAACAAAAAAAAAAATACAACCTTTGAAGCGACGCTCCGCTAGACTGACACTGACCAGCCAGTGTCACTCTTATCGGATGACTTCGGTAACTCTTGGGGCCCTAGTGTGCTATTGCAATATTGTCAGAATGGTCGATCAGTGATCTCATAATTAAAACTAATTACAAAATTGCGTCATTATGACTTTCCAGTGGTAAATCACTGACACTCCTCTCCCTATTAATAAATGTTCAAATAGAGTAATTTTTAGAAAATCATTTCGACTGGTGGATTTTATAACAATGGCAATGCGGTAATGTCATTCTATCACCATTCCATTACGAGACTACTGACCGATAATTTTTCGATCTTTATGAGTTTAACAGATTACGAACTTTTGGAAGAATGACAATGGAATCGTATTGGAATAATAACATCGGCTGCCGGCAGAAGTTACCACCCACCAGACAAAGTCTTGCCGCCAAGTGATTCGTCGTGTTTCGGCATGCTGTCTGGTGAAGCCGTACGGAGGACGGGTCTGAGCAGTTGTGTTGCGATGTGTGCCGGGTACAATGCGCCAAATGTTGTTGTGTCGGGAGTTTGGTCGTGGAGGGTTTTCAGATCAATCTCCCTCTGGGTTAAACATTGCATCACCTCGCTCAACTGATGTCTTCCTTCCTATTCACTCAGTTTTTTGAATGGGCTTATTAAACTAGTGCGCTTTACCATCAACGATTGCATCACTGCTTACCATCAGGCGGGATTGCGATCAAGCACAAGTTTATAGTTATTAAAAAAAAACAAAAATATGACAGATTTATAAAAATGGCAGACCATTAACTTCGTAACAATACTAGACGCGGCAATTTCTTGTGCGATCGAATTCTTCTTCCTGAAAAGGATTCCTATTGGACCTAAGTCCACATTCAATGAAGTACATATTCATAAGTCACACAGAAAGTTTTTTTTTTTACACTATAAACCAGCGCTTGACCGCAATCCTGCCTGATGGTAAGCAGTGACGCAATCGTTGATGGTAAAGCGCACTAGTTTATTAAGAGCCAATTCACTCTAGCCTTGAAGACACTCAAATTGTAGTCCGACGGAAACACCGCCGCTGGCAAATTGTTCCAGTCCCTCGATGTACGCGGTATAAAGGAGGAGGCGAAACGCCCCGTCCGGATCGTAGTGGTGTTAACAACGTAAGGGTGGAAACCAGCCGTACGACAGGTCGTCCGCTGGTGGAACGGAGATGGGGGAATTAAATCATGCAATTCCCTCGCACACTCCCCGAAATGCATCCTATAGAACACCGAAAGGCTGGCTACTCTACGCCTGTGCTCTAGACTTTGGAGACTTTGGAGGTCACCAATCAGCCTCTTTGCACGTCTCTCCACTGAATCCAAAGTGGCCAGGTGACACACAGGACAGGAGTATTTAATAATCATCACAATAGTATACAATATGTAAAGAAAACCCTGTCCGACCCATAAGGGTAATAAAGGTTAGGTAAACACTTGACCAAATATAATATAAAATTTTACATAATCATCATAGAAACAATTTTTATGAATTTTGAAATAGTCCTTTTTTCCCGGGAATTAATTCCAATTTCCTCGAAATTTGGTAATTTTTAAAAAAGTGACAACACCGTTATTATTATAAGCGAATAGCGACGCGACCACGTCACAGCTGCCGCGTGCCCTGCCCCCCAACGCCCGCGAAACGGGTTGCTTACCGCATATGTATTAAGTTACCTCTTTTTGCGAAATAATATTTATTTTTTTAGGGGGATTTTTTTAAGTTTAGCCTGTCTTTGTGGGCATTAGTAGAATCAGTTATCGATACCTAACAATACCTTCACGGATCGGACAGGGTTTTCTTTACATATTTTATATCCAAGGTATGAAAATCAAAAAAATATTAATCCCTCTTATAGATAATAAAAAATTAAGACTCGTATTTTTTTATGTTGTCGAAATTACTAAAAACTACTGAGATATAGCGTATTAAAGTTGCAGGTGGAGGCTAATTACGTCACGCCGTGGTATATTTTGTACCACGGCGTGACGTCAAGCGACGTTTCAAATCAATATATCTTCCTAAGTATTTGAATGAAAGAAAAAATAAAAAAATACGTGTTCAACATTTTTTGGTCTATCTGATGGACATTAAATTATTTTTTAGGATACAACCCAATATTCCAATGGCTCTTTACCATACCATATTTCAATATTTGTAGAAAATATTGTGGAAACAATAGATATTACTTAAACAATATGTAAAGAAAACCCTGTCCGACCCTTAAGGATAATAAAGGTTAGGTAATCACTTGACCAAATATGATATAAAATTTTACATAATCATCATAGTAACAATAGTAATGAATTTTGAAGTAATCCTTTTTTCCCGGGAATTAATTCCAATTTCCCCGAAATTTGGTAATTTTTAAAAAAGTGACAACACCGGTATTATTATAAGCGAATAGCGACGCGACCACGTCACAGGTGCCGCGTGCCCTGCCCCCCGCCGCCCGTGGAAGGGGTTGCTTAGCACACATGTATTAAGTTACCTCTTTTTGCGAAATAATATTAATTTTTTTAGGGGGATTTTTTTTTTAAATTTAGCCGGTCTTTGTGAGCATTAGTAGAATCAGTTATTGATACCTAACAATACCTTCACGGATCGGACAGGGTTTTCTTTACATATTGTATTTTGTTTTATACATATACCTACCTTGACAAAACGATGTTACATTATTGCATAATTATTATTTTAATTATCAGAATATAGTCATAATAATCAGAAGTCATAGATACAATATGTGATGTAATGTGGGTTTTATTCCCTCAAAACTAATTCCATCACGGAAATTAAAAGGAATAAAACATTAAAATTTCCTATCAACAATTTTTTTTTAAATCTGTAAGTACCTGCTGAAATAATAACAAATTTACATACACTTATGTTATAAAGGACCGCATCAGAAATGAGGTGATGCGACAGAGGACCAGAGTTACCGACATAGCTGAGAGGATTAGCAAGCTGAAGTGGCAATCGGCTGGTCACATATGCCGCAGGACCGACAACCGTTGGGGTAAACGAATCCTTGAGTGGAGACCGCGTCTCGGCAAACGTAGCGTGGGACGCCCTTGGGCGAGATGGAGCGACGACATCAAAAAGGTGGGCGGTAGTGGCTGGCGGAAAAATGCTCAGGATCGAGCTTGTTGGCGTGCCATGAAAGAGGCCTATGTCCAGCAGTGGACGATTAAAGGCTGATGATGATGATGATGTTATAAAAAATATTTACACAACAAACAAATAAAAAAATTTCTTCTGAATCTTCTGTGCTCTTCTCTTCTCTTCTCGTCGAGCCAGCGACCGTTCATAAAGAGAGCAACTCCATGACAGTGTTTACTGGCAATACTGTCGACGGATAGCTCTCTTCATTAACAGATTATAGGCATCTTCTCTTCTTGTGTCTTCTTTTGTTGATGCACCTTCTAGTAAAGACTTACTTGTATTCCTGTTGGGTTTTTACTCAACTGTGGCTGTGACATCGGAGTTTTCATCAGGCAGTTCATCTATAGGTAAAAAACTATCTTTTCAAAGGCGATGAAGAAGGCATTTGTGGTTAAAATATTGTAAGCCTGCATCCTGAAACATAAGGGTATGGTAATACAAAATATCCCAGCCTGATTACGTATGTAGGTATGTTCAGAGAATTTCTCTGTGGTAGGCCATAACATCGGCTGCCGAAAGAAGTTACCACCCACCAGACAAAGGCTTTGTCCGTAGACAAAGCGATTCGTCGTGTTCCGGCATGATGTCTGGTGAAGCCGTACGGAGGACGGGCCCTTGTGTTGCATTGTGTGAATTAGAATTAGAATTAGAATTTATTTATTTGTAAGAATATTGTAGTTACAAGTTGTTATATACAATTCACGTCCAAAATATTCTGCTGTCTTTCAGCGTACAAACATTTTTAAGCAGTAAAAATAAATTGATTAAAAATTAAATAATTAATGAATTACACATGTATTAAAAAGTCAAATAAATGAAGAAAAACATAATTATACAAACTACTATTGTCCAAATACCCATATCATATACATTATTACTGTCACTAATAATAATTTTAAAAAGTATGATTTAAAAATTCATTAACAGAATAAAAACACATGTCTAAAAGCCAAGCAAACATTTTACATTTAAATTTATTAATTGGTAACATTCTGAACGCAGGCGGTAATTTATTATAAATTTTTACTGTCATACAACTGGCATTTCTACTGTAGAGATGTAGTCGCTGAGTAGGAACTAACAGTTTCCCAGAATTTTTTCTTTTCAGTCTTTCCGATACATGTTCACTCAGTGAGTATAAATGAGGATATTTTTTCACAAATAGGCAAACCTCAAAAATATATAGACAGGGAAGTGGAAGAATTTTTAATTCTTTAAATAATGGTCTGCAATGGTCTAAGTATTCTGCTCCACTCATGGCTCGGATACACTTTTTTTGTACTTTGAACGCTCTGTCTGTGTGCTATGTACGATGCGTGAAATGTTGTTGTGTCGGGAGTTTGATCGTGGAGGGTCTCCACATCAATCTCCCTCTGGCGCAACATCTTTGGTTGCGTTGTTGGGTTTAGCATTGCATCAAGGGATTGTAGTCAAGCAATATAAGTAGTTATAGTTTTTAATTATTAAAAAAAAATGATTCTCTTTGATGCTCCTTCAACTCTTTCATTTAGAACAAACTACTGTACATGCAGCATGCTATATATTATTCATATGGCTAACTGATTTAATTACCTATCTGTTTGGATAACCGCATATCTTCGTAACTAAAACGGCAGCCGTTCAACTTAAGGTATTCAATAAGTGATAATTTAGGCTGGAATATATTTCTAATTCAAATTAGTCGCAGTAGCCTAAGCCCCAAACATCAGGACCCGAGGTTACGGAGCGAAGTGTTCCACGCGCGCCACTTTGAGACGTCACGGGGGAGTCCTACACCTCACTCCCTCCCTGACCCGAGGAGGCCCACAGTGGTGGGTCGGCACCAATCGGGGGCTGTGGAAGCAGTGTTTCGTTCTCGCAACCCCCGGTGTAGGTGTGGGATGGAACACCGCGGTCGTTTTAGTCAGTAAGAAGAATCTGACAGACCCCTCCGCACACCCCAGGGCGATGGACAGCCACGAGGATTTTCCACCCCGAAAAAAAGGCACCCCGTCCAAATAGGTTAGATTAAAACTGTGATCAACCTCGTGAAAGCAGAGAAAGCAAAGCGAGGCTGGCACTACATATTTCAAAGACCAGGCAGCAAACCTCGCATTAGCAGCTGTCCGTCAATACGAAGTCACCTTATACTGCAAATGTATACCATATTATATCGTAGTGCGTACACTTTTTCCCACCTTCATTCAAAAGCTAACCTTCGTATGCTCTGACAGACGTTCATTCATTGCCGATGACATATGGGGCTCAGCACGGAGGTAAGTGGCTCAACACGCCGACGTGTTTGTCAGCTACTGTTTGACTTTCATTGTTAAGTTCGTTACTGGTCTAACGGGATTGCAGGGTTGGTACTGTCGAAGATACCAATATTGAGAGTGCCGCAAAACCATATAATATCAAATCTGACGAAGAGTATGTCTGGTCTTAGAAACCTCTGAGTTTATTTCGGCCTTTCTTCTCAGACTAGCCAGATAGGAAACGCCAAGCTCAAGAGTTATAAAAAGAGAGAAACCCAATTTTTACTTGTAAAAGTGTTTACATAACATATAAAACATGCATACATCCTACTTACAGAAATAAAATCATATCATAGGTAACGTTCCCACTGCAACGATACAGTCCTCCTAGGGGGTAAGCTATAATCCATACCTCATACATCCATACCATAACACCGGTCACCGTGGTGGTTTTTAGTCAGTAAGAGTCTGACTGACCCCGTCGCCCGCCCCAGGGCGGCGGACATCCATTATTTCCACCCTGAAAACAAAAAAAAAAGAAAGGTGATGTAAATATGTTAAACCCAACAACACGACCAATGATGCTGCGCCAGAGGGAGATTGATCTGGAGACCCTCCACAAACTCCCGACACTACAACATTTGGCGCATCGTACCCGGCACACATCGCAACACAACTGCTCAGACCCGCTCTTCCGTACGGCTTCACCAGATATTATGCCGGAACACGATGAATCGCTTGGTTGGTTATGGTTTCCACTACCTCCTCCTTCCCCTCTTTGGTAGGAAGTGGCCCACCAGCATCTACCAGACTGGCCCAGTGCGCGTTTGTGGATGTCACACGCACGTCTTTAATTTTTCGGTTCTAAAGTCCCGTCTACACGCTCCGTCTTGCCTGCGCCGTCAGGCCTGTGCAGTCATGACTGTACAAAAAGACGGAAAATTCACACACACGCACTTACCTACCTGCGCAAACTAGTTTGCAGAGGCATGCTCGCAGGTAAGACGGAGCGTGTAGACGGGACATAAGAGATCCTGGTTTCCTCATATTGAGTGTAAGTTGGCTATAATCATAAAATACTAACGTCATTTTTGACGACTGAGGGATAAACCTTGAAGATCTAACTAACTATTAATAAATAACGTGAATGGTGAGGCAAACTCCACAACAATCCTATGTGGTGATTGCTTAACACACATAAATTCGTTATTGAAAGCAATGTACCTATTTCATTTTGACAGTTCAAGCACGTTCGTAGCGCGTATTACATCGTTGAGCAGAAGAATTTTTCAAACACATGGATCAATGAATTAACAATATCCTTTGAAATTCTAGAATTGTAATTGTTTTACAAAATTAAGGTGCCCGATATAGCTATGATAAGATGAAGTAAGTTTAAAAATGCCGCCAGCCTTATGGGGAGGGGGGAGGGGGGGGGGCTTATTGACAGCGAGGTGGACGAATTTTCTTTTTTTTCCACTTGTGTAGGTATACAGGGTGTATCTGACATCGTAACGCAAGCTTCGCGAAAAGGCTACACCGCATGCCACTAATAAAAATATGATAGTCATTTATGTCGTTAACTTTAAAAAAAGTGTCTGCTCGGCCTTTGAAAGTTGCAAGCGTGCTACCGCGCGGGTTTGTAGGTAGGACGTTGATCCCTAATGTGAACTCCATTAAATCAGCTGATGAGATAGTTTTTCGCTTTTTTGGGTAATTAGCGAATTAATAAATTTTTATTTATTTTAAAGTAGATTATATGAACCGTCTAAAGTGAAAAAAACTAGATATGTATATATTTTTTAAATCATGAAAAAGCCGACGAAAAATTCCACCACTGGGGGTGTTCAGAATCATGTACTGGATCCATGGTACTCGTTTGTGCGTCGATGTCAGATACACCCTTTACATAATCAGCATATAATGTTCCTACTCATGGAAAACATGCCTCCTTTCGGTGAGAGGGAGTGGGCCGTAATCTACCATGCGGACCCAGTGCGGGTTGGTAGATGTCACCTCTTTAAAGTTTAGGCTCTAAAACATGTCGATTTGTTTAAGATATTTCCCTTCACCTACTATACTGAACCCCCCTCAGTATCATGTACTGTACTGGATCCATGGTACTCGTTTGGGCGTCGATGTCAGCACACCCTTTATATTGTATTCATATAGATATTTGAGTGTTAGCTAGTTTATTTCAAATGTTAAGTAATAATACAAAATAAGTGTATGTATTGTGATTATAACTTAATATTATTTTATAATATACAATATGTAAAGAAAACCCTGTCCGATCCGTGAAGGTACCTATTGTTAGGTATCGATACCTGATTCTACTAATGCCCACAAAGACCGGCTAAACTTAAAAAAAAATCCCCCTAAAAAAATAAATATCATTTCGCAAAAAGAGGTAACTTAATACATGTGCGCTAAGCAACCCCTTCCGCGGGCGGCGGGGGGCAGGGCACGCGGCACCTGTGACGTGGTCGCGTCGCTATTCGCTTATAATAATACCGGTGTTGTCACTTTTTTAAAAAATTACCAAATTTCGGGGAAATTGGAATTAATTCCCGGGAAAAAAGGATTATTTCAAAATTCATTAGTATTGCTACTATGATGATTATGTAAAATTTTATATCATATTTGGTCAAGTGATTACCTAACCTTTATTATCCTTAAGGGTCGGACAGGGTTTTCTTTACATATTGTATATTATTTTAAATTTCGGCAGTTACGTCTTCTATAGCAAATAGCAACCATTAACCTTTCATAAATGGTTAAGCCCTTAAGAACGAACCCTGAAGAGGGATCCGAGTCTATCCTAAATACAAATCTCTGTTAAAAAATGGGTATACCATTAGAATCTAATGGTATGCCCATTTTTTACTTTTTTAGTGTGAGTTTTTATAGAAATTATCTAATGATTAGATAATCTCACAACTAACACTAACTAAACTGAATATTGAATAGTATAACGACGATCTTTTATGTACTCTCGCAAATATTTTTTGATAGACAGATAGAGTAAGGTGCCTGATGGGGCTCGAACCTATGAGTATAACTAGGTTGTGCTGATACCACTGGGTCACCGCTACTTATACAGTACCTACTTATTTAATTATGTAAATACTGATAATATTTCACCCAGAATTGAACCCAGGTCTCAAGCTCGACTCTCTTTAGGTATAGAACATTATTTTTTGTGTATGCGAAACCTGAAACACGTGTCCAGAAATTTTAAGTTAAGAATCTATGTACAAAATTTCAAAAGAGATAGATGAGACCATTAAAGCAGTGAGCTTTCTATTCTAATTGGTGGGTCAACCAAGTAGAATGAGAAAGCTCATAACTTTGTGGTTATTCAACATTAACAAAATATCTTCAAAGCTCCGGTCGGGCAGGCCAATGCGGTGCATTGACGTCTGGCGTCAGCTGCTGCGCGCGTGAGTACTATGATCTATCGGAAAGCTGCGTCTGCGGGCTTGGTATCCACACTGCAACAATTTCTAAATATGTATATTGGGAAAAAAAATATAACATGGTGTAAAAATGATTGGAATCGATTCAGTTGCTTTATTCTGAATAAACTATATTCAGGTTTCGCATACCTAAACAAAAAAATCATCATCCCAGCGTTAATCCCAGTCGCATCCGAAGCTTTTTCAGCTTTGGAGTCTGGGATTCTGTCTTACCAGTCCAACTGCTGATATGGCTAAACTTCGACATTTTCTATAAAGCGACTGCCGTCTGACCTCCACAACCTGGAAGGCAACATCGAAGCATTGCAGTTAGACAAATTCAGGACTTTTTGAGGGCTCCAACAACCCATGTAACGACTGCCACTAGATGTCTGTAGGCAACCGGGACCAACGGCTTAACATGCTTTCCGAGGCACGACCAGACCAGTACAAATATTCATATTCATGCAACAAATACTTGCACCGTGCGGGATCGAACCACGCGCCACCTTGCGCAGCGGCCGCGTCCGCCTACCGCTACGCCATGCAGAGGCTGTCAGCATACCTAAAACAAAAAATAACGTGGTATAATTCAATGCTAGTCGCAGTTGCTGGCTTTTTTTTGGTAAGAAATAATCAAATTAGCTCTCCCACTGAACTGGCGTGTCTTTTTACTGACTCAAACCCACCCGTGTTCCTTCATTTGACACAATGTTATCTCTTCGAACAGACAACTTGGGCTTCCAAATGCCAGCAGCGAAACAAGCAGTCACCAACTTTCATTTTATACGTATACTAGCTTTCGCCCGTGGCTCAGCCCATGAGGTATAAAGGCGATAAAAGTAGCCTATATTCTACCCAAGAAAAGCGTCTGTGGCGTAGCGGTAGCGAACGCGGCCGCTGCCGCCACGTTAGCCGTTGGTCCCGGCTACCATTGAACATCTAATGGCAGTCGTTACGGGTTATTGGAGCCCTCAAAAGTCCAACAATTGGTCTAACTGCAATGCTTCAATATCGCCTTCAGGTTGTGGAGGTCAGACGGCAGTCGCTTCACGTAAAATATCAAAGTTTAGCTAAACCAGCAGTTAGACTGGTAAAGCGGACCCCTAAGCTCCAAAGCTGAAAAGCTTCGGATGCGACTGGAATTAACGCTGAGATGATGATGATTCTTTCCCAAGGTTCAAAATATAGGTAATCAACCCATAATGTCCACTCTCTGTAAGAGAAGTAAGCCGTATCTAGCTCAGCCCCGTCCTACGTTGGCTTCACCAGACATCATGCCGGAACACGACGAATCGCTTGGCGGCAAGACTTTATCTGGTGGGTGGTAACTCTGCCGGCAGCCGATGTTATGGCCTACTACCGAGAATAAGAATAATGAGGCGCTTAACTTAACCTACTTCATCACCACTGCTCTCAAAGCGGTGTATAAAACATTTTTCCATTTCCTTTGTGTCCAAGTTTATTTTCAATATCACTGCCTCATGATGGCGGCAACTACTATCAAAGGAAGCACAAACAATGTCAATATTATTTTTGATAATTCCAGATATCATATCAATTTTATCATAGACTACCATTAACTGCTCCTAACTGCGTAAATAACTGTTACTATTAATTGGAATAATTTTTAAGCTTATTGCTAGTCCTAGTGTTTAAGACCCTGGACTGGGCAGGACCAGGCATCAACTTTATAAACGGCGAATACATCTCACATTTGAGATTTGCAGATAACATCGTCATACTGGCTGGATAGCAGGACTTGCAGCAGATGCTGGACTTGCCTGGTAGATTTTTTTTTACACGCATTGATCTCCGGATAAACTTGAGCAAAACCCAGGTTATGTTCGATAAACACATTATACCGGAACCGATCCTTGTCACGACGGTACTCTTAAGGTTGTTCAAGACTACGTTTGCCTCGGCAAATCTGCACAGTTTATTAAGTACAATTTTTAGATAAAGGCTAGCAGGGAGAATTCTGCTGAGCTGAGCAGCGTTTGGGAAGCTTTTGTCGAATCTACTCGTCGCATATTCCACAGATCCTAAAGACTAAGGTTATGACCTACGGAGCAAAAAACGTGGACACTGACGGTACAAATCAAGGTCCACAAATTCAAGGTCCCTCAGCGAGCTGTGGTTGCGAATGCTAGTCACTCTAGCCTTGAACAACGAACAGACGGGAAACACCTCCGCTGGCAAACTATTCCAGTCCCGCGATGTACGCGGTATAAAAACAAGGTCAAACGCTTCGTCCGGTGTCACCACGAGCCACGAACCACGGGTCGTCTAATCATGGAACGGAGATGAAGGAATTAAGTCATGCAATTCCAGTGCACACTCTCCAAAATGCATCCACTAAAACACCGTCGGGCTGGCCCTTCACCTGTGCTCCAGGCTTTGAGAACCAAATTTGGGTCGCCACTAGCTCTTCGCACGCCTCTCTCCACCGAACCAACAAGTTGTCAGGTGGCATTTTGCAGCACCAGTCACAAATGTGGCTGCAGTACTCCAAGACGAACGGACTAAGTCGTCCAGACTTAAGGATAAAGTTGAGGGATATGTTTGTGAGTTGATTGTGGATGAGTAATGAGTCCTGGTGTAATGGAAATTATCAGAACAGCGTCTAATAGTGGTGAAATGCTTATTCTAACCAGCAGTAAATGAATACAAATAATAGGGATGTATCCAAGCAACTCAACTCAAAACAATAATTAGTCCATCTTATGGATAAAAAATTAAGACCCATATTTTTTATTTTCGACTTTGTACCACGGCGTGACGTCATACGACATTTCAAATCAATATTTCTTCCGGAAGTATTTGAATGAAAAAATAAAAAATACGTGTTCAATATTTTTTATAAAGCTATCTGATGGACATCAAATTATTTTTATATAAGGATACAACCCAAGCTGGGTTGACTGAAATGATTATTTAGTTAAATAAAAGAACTGGTAAAAAATATAAACTTTAATATAAAACTGGCCAAGTGAGTCACATTTGAGCACCAAGGCTTCCTTCTGTATGTGGCGGCATGTCCGCCGCCCTGGGTTTAACAGTGGGTGTCCCATCTTATAGCTACGCCGGGGATCGCGGAAACGAATGATACTTGAAGCCGATGCGGCCCTCCTCGGGTCATGTAGTAAGAACTCCCCACGCATCGTCAGCGCCTGAAAAACTTCGCGCCTTCACCTCTTCTTCTTTTTTCAAGGTGAGATTCAACCTCAACTCTTGATCAATGGCCTCTGTGGAATAGATACCCACAATTTTGCCAATAATACGTCACAAATTATAGAAATTCTTTGAACATTTTGTTTCACAATAATGGCGGGTATCGCGAATGACAGTTGTAAAGACAGCAGCGTGAACCGCCTATTATCCCGGTTTGAGGCAAAGTCATGATGTGGCCACTGTTCTTTATGAATTATTTACTGAACACACTTTTTTTACTACATAAATCACGCGCTTTTATTTAGTAAACGACACTATAAATAATTTTAAAAAGTCCAATGAAAAAATGCGCGTGACACTCAAGCTTTCCCGTCAAAACCCGCCTTCACCTCGAATCTCAATATTTGTTTAGACAACGTCATTACGTTCGGGCATCTAACGACCCGGACCGACTCTCAAATCTTGAGACTGTTGAGAAGACTGCCATCCACCAATGACAGCCGAGAGCTATAGCTTAACGTGTTTTCCCATCCACGGACAAACCGCGGTACAACCAGGGGCCCTAGTCTGCTATTTTTTTATAAATTTGTCATTCCAACACGATTCTATTGTCATATTGTGCTTTAAAAGTTCGCAATCTATTAATCGATCAATTATCTCTTCTATTTCTTTTTTCATTGTGAGATTCAACCTCAACTCTTGATCAATGGCCTCTGTGGAACATATACCACAATTTTGCCAATAACACGTGTAACAAATTATAGAAATTGTATGAAAATTTTATTTTACAACTAGGTGTGCCCTGCGGTTTCACCCATAAGCTTCTAACCGAAAGAGCTCAATTGATATAAAATAAGCGCCTGTTAAAATAATGGGAGCAATATGTACGTCCGCGTTTGCTCCTGCTTTCGCAACATTTTGTTACTCTGCTCATATTGGTCATAGCGGGATGTTTTATAGCCTATATCCTTTCTCAGGCTCTAGACTATCTGTGTACCAAATATCGATTGCAATCGGTTCAGTAGTTTTATGTGAAAGCTGGACAGACAGACAGACAGAGATATTTCTCATTTATAATATCAGTATGGAGAAAAAAATTTTGAGGTTCAGTTCTAAGTATGAGGAGCCCACAATATTTATTATTATTTTTTATTTTGCATCAAAATCTTAATGCTGTTCACAGAATAATCACCTACCAAGTTTCAGTAAGCCTTAGTTTTGAAAAAATGTGACATACGGCGGACAGATGGACAGACAGACATGACGATCTATAAGGGTTCCATTTTATGCCATTTGGCTACGGAACCCTAAAAACTAATATGTACATTTATTGACATGAGTGGAATGTCAGTGACTGACCACTGAAAGTTATAATGACGCCATTTTGTTAGTAATTACGGAACTTGTCAAAATCGATCATTATGAGATCAGTATTATTTGTGCTCAAGCCGTCTAAAACTGTCATTTTCTTCAGCCTATAGAGGTCCACTGTTGGACAAAGGCCTCCCCAAGGCTTTCCACGATAATCGGTCTTGTGCTGCCCGCATCCATCGGCTTCCCGCCACCTTCACCAGGTCATCAGTCCACCTTGTTGCCCCTGCGCTGCGTCTTCCGTACGCGGCCGCCACTCCAGAACCTTACATCGGCCATCGGGTCTACGAGCAATGTGCCGCGCGCACTGCCATTAATTTGTGACTGAAGCGCAAAGCGATATCGGTGACTTTGATTCTTTGCGGATCTCCTCATTTCTGATTCGATCGCGCAAAGAAACTACGAGCATACTGTTTCCATAGCCACTTCGATTTTCGTATGAGGTTCAGTGACCACGTTTCAGTTCCGTAAGTCATCACTGGCAACAAAGTCATTTTTTTATCGTCCCACTGCTGGGCACATGTCTCCCTCTCATACAGAGAAGGATTGCTGTAATCACTCACGCTTGCTCAATGCGGATTGGCGACTTCAGACTTAAAGTCCAGGTTTCCTCAAGATGTTTTCCTTGACCTATTAATCAGACATTCGTGTCCGAGATATACTTAGAAAGTAAATATAACTTAGAAAAATTTAGATTGCGGACGACAAGGGGTCGCTACATCAAATCAGATATTGAGAATCAACCTGAACCTAATTCTTTAGAGATAAAAATCTAAAAGGGAATCTGACAGATTGTAGTAGCTTGATGTGCTGTCGTCTGTCTTGCCTGACCAGGCATCAAACCCGCACACTTATAGTGAAATGCTGTTTTAGTAGTAAGTAAGTATTATAGTTACTAGTACCTACACTAGCACCCTTATAAAATATACATATATGTTTTTAATTTTTTTTTCATTAAATTATAAACCAGCTTCACCGCAATCCCGCCTGATGGTAAGCAGTGACACAACGTTGATGGTAAAGCGCACTAGTTTATTAAGAGCCTATTCACTCTAGCCTCAAATTGTAGTCCGACGGAAACACCGCCGCTGGCAAACTATTCCAGTCCTCGATGTATGCGCTCTCTGCTTATACCGTTAAACTAATTTTTTGTAAATACGCCTTTCAGCGAAAAAAATATCTTAAAAGTAACAGCAAAATTTGTCAACATTCTACCAAAAAACACGTAACCCAAATACTTAATTCACTTCCATAAAAATGATCCCTTATCAAACATAGTTTTTCTATTGCACACTGTGTGCCCAGAACATTCTTGTGTTATCAAAGATAAATGCGATAAGGTGATTAAATTTATCTACCTACCTAGTCACCTGTTGTGAGCGGTTTGGGAATGAGGTCGGTTTCCCAAGGAGTTGTTTAGGTGTTAGGTTAGTTAATAGGTTTAAACAAGAAACCGTGGCCCTGGCCATTGTGTAAATGAAGAAACACGGGTGGGTTTTAGTCAGTAAAGTTGACACGCCCTTCCGCTCCGCCCAGGCAGGAAGTCATTTGATGATTTCCCATCCCAACAAAAAAAGGTTAGTTAATAGGTTAAACATTTTGTTGTAATCGAGGTGGCCTAGTGGTTAAAACACCAGCCTCTCAAGTCTGAGTCTGCGGGTTCGATTCTAGGCCAGGCAAGTAACTACAGGTAATGTAACTTTTCTAAAGTTATATGTACTTTCAAGTATATCTTGGACACCAATGACTGATTACAAGGTGAAGGAAAACATTTTGAAGAAACCTGGACTTTAAATCAAGAAATTGCCACGTATTGAGCAAAGCGTGGTGATTACGCTCAATATCCTCTCTGTATGAAAAGAGACCTGTGTTCAGCAGTGGGACGATAGAAAGGTTGATGGTGATGATGATAGTCAATTTAACATCCAATGATATGAAAAACAGAATTAAGAACACGTTCGTCGCGAGCTTACCCGTTCGGGCCCCGTGTGGTACCGGGCTTAGAATAGTACCATCCCATATCGTCCATACGTGTTTTAAGAGGCGATTAAGGACAGCAGGCAGCAGCGCTTCTCCTGTGGAATATCCTGATCCCCACCCGCCTGCCAAGCGTGGGATGATGGCAAACCCTGAATCTTTGTCCAGCAGTGGACCTCTATAGGCTGAAAAGAAGATGGCCAATTTTCCTGCCATCAAGTAGATTTACTTACGTCTAATATTTTGTAGACCCAAATATGCACAGTCTTCGCTAGCTTACCAACATCGGTATCTATACTAATATATAAAGCCTGAAGAGTTTGTTTGTTTGTTTGTGCCCGCTAATCTCAGGAACTACTGGTCCGACTTGAAAATTCTTTTGCGTTGGATAGCCTATTAATCCAGGAAGGCTTTAGGCTATATAACATACCGCTATAACCAAAGAGCAGAGCAGTAACAAAAATGTTGCGAAAACTGAAGTCAAAGCGGAGCATAACTAACTCTACGCGGACGAAGTCGCTGGCGGAGGCTAGTCTCAGATATAAAGACTTGCGTTTGTCGTGAGGATAGTTATGGCAAGCGATCGGTATTATTTAACGTTCAATTATAGTTTGCGACAGCGTCGTATGCAATGTCGGGACTGCTGCTCCAGAGCGGTGGGACTCATTTTATAAGTTCTCATCCAAAAAATAGGAGGTAATCCATAACAAAAATTGTACATAAAGATGCAATGACGCCTTTTTTTTTTTGGCGCCGGTAAAAACATCTGAATTACATATCTAATAAACAAGAAATTCATTAGGTAAAAAATCTTTATTGTCGCCAGGCGCAATCGATGATGGTAAAGCGCACTAGTTTATTAAGAGCCTATTCATATACATATTCTAATGACGCCTATTCGTATACACTTCAGGGTTATGCATACCTTTAAAATTACAGGCGTATTAGGCATATTAGATTGAATTATTGCGTGTCCTTCAAAGATGTTTTTCATGCATAGAAGTACCAAACGCATGTTGACTTTTTGAAGTGAGACTGTAAAGAGATTTAATCATTTCAACTGAGAAACGTCAGTATCATAAAGATAGGAGACACAAGACAGACATTATCAGTGTTTAAATAAGGGTAAATAACTAAGGTAATTATATTTAGACGTAAAATTACGCAGTATACCTATTTGGTAAATAAACCAACCTTATCAAAATTCTGACATGATTAATTCTTTGATTTCCGTGGCCTAATTTTTTTGAAGTTTTTTTAATAATTATAAACTAGTGCTTGACTGCAATCCCGCCTGATATGAGCAGTGATGTACTCGTTGATGGTAAAGCGCATTAGTTTATTAAGCATATTCACTTTTAAAAACTTAGTGAATAGGAAGGAAGACGGCAGTTGAGCGAGGTGAGCGACCAACGATGCTGCGCCAGAGGGAGATTGATCTGGGGACTCCACGACCAAACTCCCGACACAACAGCAGTGCATAGTACCCGGCACATCCCAACACAACTGCTAAGACCCGTCCTCCGTACGGCTTCACCAGACATCAGGTTAATTTTTCTGTGTCGCCATTTTTAGGGACGCGGCGCACAGAGTGGGGACTTGTCCGCCCATCAAGTGACTCTGTATGTCTGTCAAGTGAGTCTGCTGTGTCAGAATAGTCGCTCTGTGTGTGATCTCATAATGATCGATTTTAACACGTTTCGTAATCTATTAACAAATGGCGTCATTATGACTTTGCAGTGGTCAATCACTCACTCATTCTATGCTAATACCTAAATGTTCAAATTGTAGTATTTTTTTACAAAATCTATTCTAACTAACGGATTTTATAATAATGGCAATACGGCAATATAATTGTATCACCAATATCACCATTCATTATGAGTTTAGTAGATTATGAACTTTTAGCACAATGACAATGGAATCGTGTTGAAATGACAAATACAGTCCAAAACATAACCGACTTCCACAAAAACAAAACACTATAAAGTGTAAAATAAATAATTTCGGAAGTCGGTGGCAAAAACGAATAATTATACAAAACCAAAAGACACCATGACCATGAACATATTAATAATGCCACCGACTTCCGAAATTGAAGGAAGATGGTGGCACAGTGATCATGCTACCGTGCATACGAGGCTTGAGGAGACCCCATTACACTTATACAGTCCCCGCAAGGATTCCTTACAGGCATTGCGCAGGCAGTTCCAGAATTGGTCTTTATGAGGAGCAAGAACTGCTCCTATGGTGATGACCGTGGTTTTAGTGAGGTTAAATCGCACACTCGATGACCACCCTGTCGGAGGTTGAAATGTACTCCAATAATATCTGTATATAAAGTTAAAAGGATCATTTGGTGCCTGTGACTTTGGGAGGAGGGGGGGTGTTTTACAAATTACAATTCTTTCATAGTAACTTGTAGATTGTGCATCAATTTATGCATTAATAAATTCCCCATCTCCGTTTCACCATCGGACGACCCGTCGCACGGCAAGTTTCCACGTCGTTAACACCACTACGATTCGGACGAAGCGTTCTGCTCTTTCATACGACGTACATCGAGGAACTGGAATTTGCAAGCGGCGGTGTGTCCGTCGGACTACAATTTAGTGTCTTCAAGGCTAGAGTGAATAGGCTCTTAATAAACTAGTGCCTTTACCATCATCGATTGCGTCACTGCTTACCATCAGGCGGGATTGCGGTCAAGCGCTAGCTTATAATTTATAAAAAAACAATTTCAGAATCACATTGTTCTTAATATCATCATCATCATCATCATTAACCTTTATCGTCCCACAACTGGGCACAGGTCTCCTCTCATACAGAGAAGGATTGAGGGTAATCACCACGCTTGCTCAATCAGGTTTCCTCAGATGTTTTCCTTCACCTTCAGTAATTAATGTCCAATATACTTAGAAAGTACGTTTAACTTTAGAAAAGTTACATTGATACTTGCCTGACCTGCTATCGAACCCGCGCACTCATACTTGAGAGGCTGGTGTTTAACCACTAGGCCACCACGACTTGGTTGGTAGTGATTATTGGCAAGTCTGTCAAAATCGTTGTAATTTTTTTCTCGTCACGATAAGATTGCTCTTAGCATAGGGTCCCATCTCGTACAACAGATTCTCAATTCTTATCAAAGGATAATATGTGGCAGCATAGGTTGCGGTGCAAAACTTAGCAACGATTTTAAACCTCTTACGTACAGTTAGCCTTTTTAATATTTTAACAATTTGAATTTACTTATTTAATGCTACTCCGCATATTTACACGTATAAATAACGTAATTAAACAAAACGGTGAAATGGGCTCAGTGGTGACAATGTTTTTTTTACACTCGGGACAATAGATGGCAGTGTACTCAATTAATCCTGTCAGAACATATTTTTTAGGTTAAGATAAGATGACTTCTAACCATTATGTTGCTGCTTCTTTTAGTATTTCTTAATGCACGGCACATGGGTGTATATATGACAATGTAGACAAGACATAGATGGCGGTAGTGGCCGGCCGGTCAAGCGCCCTGGTGGCCCTCTAGTGATCTCTTTAAGAAACTTTTTGCTCGACGGTCTGCCCGAATTCAGCTGGACTCATTTTGTTGTTCACCATTGGGTATCTGTATGTAGTATTCTGTAATCTGTGCTATTAATTTGTCGCCTGTAAGATAAAATAACTAAAGCATTTGTGGAATTGTTACAGAAAACTTATCTATTGAGAAAACAAGAGCCCGTTAGTTGCGATTTTGGCCTCCAAAAGATTTTGGTACAGACGACAGCACATCAAGCTACTACAATTTCTTTGTCTTACTACAATTTGTACAATCTGTTTGTGTGTGTTTACAATTTTTTTTCTTTATTAGATTTTAAACTTAAACTTAGCTAGTGTTTTTACCATCAACGATTGCATCACTGCTTACCATCAGGCTGGATTGCAGTCAGCACTAGTTTATAACTAATAAAAAAAATCACTGAATCAAATCTGCACCAATCTGCAATCTGGTGGTAGGCCATAACATCGGCTGCCGGTAAGTTACCACCCACCAGACAAAGTCTTACCGACAAGCGATTCGTCGGGTTCCGTCATGATGTCTGGTGAAGCCTTACGGAGGACGGGTCTGAACAGCTGTGTTGCGATGTGTGGCGAGTACGATGCGTCAATGTTGTTGTGTCGGGAGTTTGGTCGTGGAGGTCTCCACATCAATCTCCCTCTGGCACAGCATCGTTGGTCATGTTGTTGGGTTTAACATTGCACCACTCGCTACACTGCCGTCTTCCTTCCTATTCACTATGATTTTTAAGTGAATGGGCTTAATAAACTAGCGCGCTTTACCATCAACGATTGCATCACTGCTCACTATCAGGCGGGATTGCAGTCAAGCGCTAGTTTATAATTATATATTAAAAAAAATCATTAAGGCTCTGGGAATATTTGACAGTTTAGGGTAGCTTGACCTGCTGTCGTCCGTACCATTTTACAGATGACAATCGATCCAACAACCCCTAAACCATTCAACCCAAGAAATTATCAAATCATCGCAATCAACCTTGAGCCTTAATGCTTTATCAATAAAGTGGAAATCTAGTACAGAAATTTGACAGTTTGTAGTAGTTTGATGTAAAACGCCAATAGCTTAAGCTATGCATCAACAACCTTTTATCGTCCCACTGGGCCCAGGTCTCCTCTCATACAGAGAAGGATTGAGCGTAATCACCACGCTTGCTCAATGCGGGTTGACGATTTCAGACTTAAAGTACAGGTTTCCTCAATATGTTCTCCTTCACCTTCAATCATTGGTGTCCAAGATATACTTAGAAAGTACACATATAACTTTAGAAAAGTTACATTGTTAGGTACTTGCCTGACCTGGAATCGAACCGCGCACTCATACTTGAGAGGCTGGTGTTTTAACCACTAGGCCACCACGACTTAGCTACCCGAAACTGTAAAATTTTTTCAGTGAACCTTGAGGCTTAATGGTTTGCTTGCTTAAGAATAAAGTTGCAAAACTTATGAAAATTTGAATGCTTATAGTAACTTAATGTTTTGACATAATCAGTCATCAGAAGAAAGCCGCCTCACATCCATTGTTGTCGATTGCCAAAACAAAAAAAAAATACAACCTTTGAAGCGACGCTCCGCTAGACTGACACTGACCAGCCAGTGTCACTCTTATCGGATGACTTCGGTAACTCTTGGGGCCCTATTGCTATTGCAATATTGTCAGAATGGTCGATCAGTGATCTCATAATTAAAACTAATTACAAAATTGCGTCATTATGACTTTCCAGTGGTAAATCACTGCACTCTCCCTATTAATAAATGTTCAAATAGAGTAATTTTTAGAAAATCATTTCGACTGGTGGATTTTATAACAATGGCAATGCGGTAATGTCATTCTATCACCATTCCATTACGAGACTACTGACCGATAATTTTTCGATCTTTATGAGTTTAACAGATTACGAACTTTTGGAAGAATGACAATGGAATCGTATTGGAATAATAACATCGGCTGCCGGCAGAAGTTACCACCCACCAGACAAAGTCTTGCCGCCAAGTGATTCGTCGTGTTTCGGCATGCTGTCTGGTGAAGCCGTACGGAGGACGGGTCTGAGCAGTTGTGTTGCGATGTGTGCCGGGTACAATGCGCCAAATGTTGTTGTGTCGGGAGTTTGGTCGTGGAGGGTTTTCAGATCAATCTCCCTCTGGGTTAAACATTGCATCACCTCGCTCAACTGATGTCTTCCTTCCTATTCACTCAGTTTTTGAATGGGCTTATTAAACTAGTGCGCTTTACCATCAACGATTGCATCACTGCTTACCATCAGGCGGGATTGCGATCAAGCACAAGTTTATAGTTATTAAAAAAAACAAAAATATGACAGATTTATAAAAATGGCAGACCATTAACTTCGTAACAATACTAGACGCGGCAATTTCTTGTGCGATCGAATTCTTCTTCCTGAAAGGATTCCTATTGGACCTAAGTCCACATTCAATGAAGTACATATTCATAAGTCACACAGAAAGTTTTTTTTTTTACACTATAAACCAGCGCTTGACCGCAATCCTGCCTGATGGTAAGCAGTGACGCAATCGTTGATGGTAAAGCGCACTAGTTTATTAAGAGCCTATTCACTCTAGCCTTGAAGACACTCAAATTGTAGTCCGACGGAAACACCGCCGCTGGCAAATTGTTCCAGTCCCTCGATGTACGCGGTATAAAGGAGGAGGCGAAACGCTTCGTCCGGATCGTAGTGGTGTTAACAACGTAGGTGGAAACCAGCCGTACGACGGGTCGTCCGCTGGTGGAACGGAGATGGGGGAATTAAATCATGCAATTCCTCGCACACCCCCCGAAATGCATCCTATAGAACACCGAAAGGCTGGCTACTCTACGCCTGTGCTCTAGACTTTGGAGACTTTGGAGGTCACCAATCAGCCTCTTTGCACGTCTCTCCACTGAATCCAAAGTGGCCAGGTGACACACAGGACAGGAGTATTTAATAATCATCACAATAGTATACAATATGTAAAGAAAACCCTGTCCGACCCATAAGGGTAATAAAGGTTAGGTAAACACTTGACCAAATATAATATAAAATTTTACATAATCATCATAGAAACAATTTTTATGAATTTTGAAATAGTCCTTTTTTCCGGGAATTAATTCCAATTTCCTCGAAATTTGGTAATTTTTAAAAAGTGACAACACCGTTATTATTATAAGCGAATAGCGACGCGACCACGTCACAGCTGCCGCGTGCCCTGCCCCCCAACGCCCGCGAAACGGGTTGCTTACCGCATATGTATTAAGTTACCTCTTTTTTGCGAAATAATATTTATTTTTTAGGGGATTTTTTTTTAAGTTTAGCCTGTCTTTGTGGGCATTAGTAGAATTAGTTATCGATACCTAACAATACCTTCACGGATCGGACAGGGTTTTCTTTACATATTTTATATCCAAGGTATGAAAATCAAAAAAATATTAATCCCTCTTATAGATAATAAAAATTAAGACTCGTATTTTTTTATGTTGTCGAAATTACTAAAAACTACTGAGATATAGCGTATTAAAGTTACGGAGGAGGCTAATTACGTCACGCCGTGGTATATTTTGTACCACGGCGTGACGTCAACTGACGTTTCAAATCAATATATCTTCCTAAGTATTTGAATGAAAGAAAAAATAAAAAATACGTGTTCAACATTTTTTGGTCTATCTGATGGACATTAAATTATTTTTTAGGATACAACCCAATATTCCAATGGCTCTTTACCATACCATATTTCAATATTTGTGTATATTGTGGAAACAATAGATATTACTTAAACAATATGTAAAGAAAACCCTGTCCGACCCTTAAGGATAATAAAGGTTAGGTAATCACTTGACCAAATATGATATAAAATTTTACATAATCATCATAGTAACAATAGTAATGAATTTTGAAGTAATCCTTTTTTCCGGAATTAATTCCAATTTCCCGAAATTTGGTAATTTTTAAAAAGTGACAACACCGGTATTATTATAAGCGAATAGCGACGCGACCACGTCACAGGTGCCGCGTGCCCTGCCCCCGCCGCCCGTGGAAGGGGTTGCTTACACATGTATTAAGTTACCTCTTTTTGCGAAATAATATTAATTTTTTTAGGGGATTTTTTTTAAATTTAGCCGGTCTTTGTGAGCATTAGTAGAATCAGTTATTGATACCTAACAATACCTTCACGGATCGGACAGGGTTTTCTTTTACATATTGTATTTTGTTTTATACATATACCTACCTTGACAAACGATGTTACATTATTGCATAATTATTATTTTAATTATCAGAATATAGTCATAATAATCAGAAGTCATAGATACAATATGTGATGTAATGTGGGTTTTATTCCCTCAAAACTAATTCCATCACGGAAATTAAAAGGAATAAAACATTAAAATTTCCTATCAACAATTTTTTTTTAAATCTGTAAGTACCTGCTGAAATAATAACAAATTTACATACACTTATGTTATAAAGGACCGCATCAGAAATGAGGTGATGCGACAGAGGACCAGAGTTACCGACATAGCTGAGGATTAGCAAGCTGAAGTGGCAATCGGCTGGTCACATATGCCGCAGGACCGACAACCGTTGGGGTAAACGAATCCTTGAGTGGAGACCGCGTCTCGGCAAACGTAGCGTGGGACGCCCTTGGGCGAGATGGAGCGACGACATCAAAAGGTGGGCGGTAGTGGCTGGCGGAAAAATGCTCAGGATCGAGCTTGTTGGCGTGCCATGAAAGGGCCTATGTCCAGCAGTGGACGATTAAAGGCTGATGATGATGATGATGTTATAAAAATATTTACACAACAAACAAATAAAAAATTTCTTCTGAATCTTCTGTGCTCTTCTCTTCTCTTCTCGTCGGCCAGCGACCGTTCATAAAGAGAGCAACTCCATGACAGTGTTTACTGGCAATACTGTCGACGGATAGCTCTCTTCATTAACAGATTATAGGCATCTTCTCTTCTTGTGTCTTCTTTTGTTGATGCACCTTCTAGTAAAGACTTACTTGTATTCCTGTTGGGTTTTTACTCAACTGTGGCTGTGACATCGGAGTTTTCATCAGGCAGTTCATCTATAGGTAAAAACTATCTTTTCAAAGGCGATGAAGAAGGCATTTGTGGTTAAAATATTGTAAGCCTGCATCCTGAAACATAAGGGTATGGTAATACAAAATATCCCAGCCTGATTACGTATGTAGGTATGTTCAGAGAATTTCTCTGTGGTAGGCCATAACATCGGCTGCCGAAAAGTTACCACCCACCAGACAAAGGCTTTGTCCGTAGACAAAGCGATTCGTCGTGTTCCGGCATGATGTCTGGTGAAGCCGTACGGAGGACGGGCCCTTGTGTTGCATTGTGTGAATTAGAATTAGAATTAGAATTTATTTATTTGTAAGAATATTGTAGTTACAAGTTGTTATATACAATTCACGTCCAAAATATTCTGCTGTCTTTCAGCGTACAAACATTTTTAAGCAGTAAAAATAAATTGATTAAAAATTAAATAATTAATGAATTACACATGTATTAAAAAGTCAAATAAATGAAGAAAAACATAATTATACAAACTACTATTGTCCAAATACCCATATCATATACATTATTACTGTCACTAATAATAATTTAAAAGTATGATTTAAAAATTCATTAACAGAATAAAAACACATGTCTAAAAGCCAAGCAAACATTTTACATTTAAATTATTAATTGGTAACATTCTGAACGCAGGCGGTAATTTATTATAAATTTTACTGTCATACAACTGGCATTTCTACTGTAGAGATGTAGTCGCTGAGTAGGAACTAACAGTTTCCCAGAATTTTTTCTTTTCAGTCTTTCCGATACATGTTCACTCAGTGAGTATAAATGAGGATATTTTTTTCACAAATAGGCAAACCTCAAAAATATATAGACAGGGAAGTGGAAGAATTTTAATTCTTTAAATAATGGTCTGCAATGGTCTAAGTATTCTGCTCCACTCATGGCTCGGATACACTTTTTTGTACTTTGAACGCTCTGTCTGTGTGCTATGTACGATGCGTGAAATGTTGTGTCGGGAGTTTGATCGTGGAGGGTCTCCACATCAATCTCCCTCTGGCGCAACATCTTTGGTTGCGTTGTTGGGTTTAGCATTGCATCAAGGGATTGTAGTCAAGCAATATAAGTAGTTATAGTTTTAATTATTAAAAAATGATTCTCTTTGATGCTCCTTCAACTCTTTCATTTAGAACAAACTACTGTACATGCAGCATGCTATATATTATTCATATGGCTAACTGATTTAATTACCTATCTGTTTGGATAACCGCATATCTTCGTAACTAAAACGGCAGCCGTTCAACTTAAGGTATTCAATAAGTGATAATTTAGGCTGGAATATATTTCTAATTCAAATTAGTCGCAGTAGCTAAGCCCCAAACATCAGGACCCGAGGTTACGGAGCGAAGTGTTCCACGCGCGCCACTTTGAGACGTCACGGGGGAGTCCTACACCTCACTCCCTCCCTGACCCGAGGAGGCCCACAGTGGTGGGTCGGCACCAATCGGGGGCTGTGGAAGCAGTGTTTCGTTCTCGCAACCCCCGGTGTAGGTGTGGGATGGAACACCGCGGTCGTTTTAGTCAGTAAGAAGAATCTGACAGACCCCTCCGCACACCCCAGGGCGATGGACAGCCACGAGGATTTTCCACCCCGAAAAAAAGGCACCCCGTCCAAATAGGTTAGATTAAAACTGTGATCAACCTCGTGAAAGCAGAGAAAGCAAAGCGAGGCTGGCACTACATATTTCAAAGACCAGGCAGCAAACCTCGCATTAGCAGCTGTCCGTCAATACGAAGTCACCTTATACTGCAAATGTATACCATATTATATCGTAGTGCGTACACTTTTTCCCACCTTCATTCAAAAGCTAACCTTCGTATGCTCTGACAGACGTTCATTCATTGCCGATGACATATGGGGCTCAGCACGGAGGTAAGTGGCTCAACACGCCGACGTGTTTGTCAGCTACTGTTTGACTTTCATTGTTAAGTTCGTTACTGGTCTAACGGGATTGCAGGGTTGGTACTGTCGAAGATACCAATATTGAGAGTGCCGCAAAACCATATAATATCAAATCTGACGAAGAGTATGTCTGGTCTTAGAAACCTCTGAGTTTATTTCGGCCTTTCTTCTCAGACTAGCCAGATAGGAAACGCCAAGCTCAAGAGTTATAAAAAGAGAGAAACCCAATTTTTACTTGTAAAAGTGTTTACATAACATATAAAACATGCATACATCCTACTTACAGAAATAAAATCATATCATAGGTAACGTTCCCACTGCAACGATACAGTCCTCCTAGGGGGTAAGCTATAATCCATACCTCATACATCCATACCATAACACCGGTCACCGTGGTGGTTTTTAGTCAGTAAGAGTCTGACTGACCCCGTCGCCCGCCCCAGGGCGGCGGACATCCATTATTTCCACCCTGAAAACAAAAAAAAAAGAAAGGTGATGTAAATATGTTAAACCCAACAACACGACCAATGATGCTGCGCCAGAGGAGATTGATCTGGAGACCCTCCACAAACTCCCGACACTACAACATTTGGCGCATCGTACCCGGCACACATCGCAACACAACTGCTCAGACCCGCTCTTCCGTACGGCTTCACCAGATATTATGCCGGAACACGATGAATCGCTTGGTTGGTTATGGTTTCCACTACCTCCTCCTTCCCTCTTTGGTAGGAAGTGGCCCACCAGCATCTACCAGACTGGCCCAGTGCGCGTTTGTGGATGTCACACGCACGTCTTTAATTTTTCGGTTCTAAAGTCCGTCTACACGCTCCGTCTTGCCTGCGCCGTCAGGCTGTGCAGTCATGACTGTACAAAAGACGGAAAATTCACACACGCACTTACCTACCTGCGCAAACTAGTTTGCAGAGGCATGCTCGCAGGTAAGACGGAGCGTGTAGACAGGACATAAGAGATCCTGGTTTCCCTCATATTGAGTGTAAGTTGGCTATAATCATAAAATACTAACGTCATTTTGACGACTGAGGGATAAACCTTGAAGATCTAACTAACTATTAATAAATAACGTGAATGGTGAGGCAAACTCCACAACAATCCTATGTGGTGATTGCTTAACACATAAATTCGTTATTGAAAGCAATGTACCTATTTCATTTGACAGTTCAAGCACGTTTCGTAGCGCGTATTACATCGTTGAGCAGAAGAATTTTTCAAACACATGGATCAATGAATTAACAATATCCTTTGAAATTCTAGAATTGTAATTGTTTTACAAAATTAAGGTGCCCGATATAGCTATGATAAGATGAAGTAAGTTTAAAAATGCCGCCAGCCTTATGGGGAGGGGGAGGGGGGCTTATTGACAGCGAGGTGGACGAATTTTCTTTTTTCCACTTGTGTAGGTATACAGGGTGTATCTGACATCGTAACGCAAGCTTCATGAAAAGGCTACACCGCATGCCACTAATAAAAATATGATAGTCATTTATGTCGTTAACTTTAAAAAAGTGTCTGCTCGGCCTTTGAAAGTTGCAAGCGTGCTACCGCGCGGGTTTGTAGGTAGGACGTTGATCCCTAGTGAACTCCATTAAATCAGCTGATGAGATAGTTTTTCGCTTTTTTGGGTAATTAGCGAATTAATAAATTTTATTTATTTTAAAGTAGATTATATGAACCGTCTAAAGTGAAAAAAACTAGATATGTATATATTTTTTAAATCATGAAAAAGCCGACGAAAATTCCACCACTGGGGGTGTTCAGAATCATGTACTGGATCCATGGTACTCGTTTGTGCGTCGATGTCAGATACACCCTTTACATAATCAGCATATAATGTTCCTACTCATGGAAAACATGCCTCCTTTCGGTGAGAGGGAGTGGGCCGTAATCTACCATGCGGACCCAGTGCGGGTTGGTAGATGTCACCTCTTTAAAGTTTAGGCTCTAAAACATGTCGATTTGTTTAAGATATTTCCTTCACCTACTATACTGAACCCCTCAGTATCATGTACTGTACTGGATCCATGGTACTCGTTTGGGCGTCGATGTCAGCACACCCTTTATATTGTATTCATATAGATATTTGAGTGTTAGCTAGTTTATTTCAAATGTTAAGTAATAATACAAAAAAGTGTATGTATTGTGATTATAACTTAATATATTTTATAATATACAATATGTAAAGAAAACCCTGTCCGATCCGTGAAGGTACCTATTGTTAGTATCGATACCTGATTCTACTAATGCCCACAAAGACCGGCTAAACTTAAAAAATCCCCTAAAAAATAAATATCATTTCGCAAAAGAGGTAACTTAATACATGTGCTAAGCAACCCTTCCGCGGGCGGCGGGGGGCAGGGCACGCGTCGCTATTCGCTTATAATAATACCGGTGTTGTCACTTTTTAAAAATTACCAAATTTCAGGGAAATTGGAATTAATTCAGGGAAAAAGGATTATTTCAAAATTCATTAGTATTGCTACTATGATGATTATGTAAATTTTATATCATATTTGGTCAAGTGATTACCTAACCTTTATTATCCTTAAGGGTCGGACAGGGTTTTCTTTACATATTGTATATTATTTTAAATTTCGGCAGTTACGTCTTCTATAGCAAATAGCAACCATTAACCTTTCATAAATGGTTAAGCCCTTAAGAACGAACCCTGAAGAGGATCCGAGTCTATCCTAAATACAATCTCTGTTAAAAAATTGGTATACCATTAGAATCTAATGGTATGCCCATTTTTTACTTTTTTAGTGTGAGTTTTTATAGAAATTATCTAATGATTAGATAATCTCACAACTCACACTAACTAAACTGAATATTGAATAGTATAACGACGATCTTTTATGTACTCTCGCAAATATTTTTTGTATATTTAGTTTCTCAGTAAGTGAATTGGTGTAAATTCTTTATGAGAAATAATAAAGTTCTTAAACCATATTTTTTGACACCGCGTGTCTAGATGTCATTTTGCCAACCCTGACCCTGGCGGTGACTGAAGCCGCCCTTTCTTGGTCTGCTTGATTTATTTGTCAAAAGATGCCAATTCCCACAAGAGCCTACGTTTTGGGTGTCATGACCCGTATCACCGTTCCTACGGTCGCCTACCTCTTCGTCTGCTTGGAGTCTAATCTGATACTGCTGACTTTTAGATGAAGCTTCCACATGTCTCACTTCCACAGTCCAGTTACTGGGAAACATGATACATATTCGTACTCTAGTTAGACAGGTGGTTAGATTTTTTTGACTGACTACCCATAAAAACCGTCATCTACGAATGATGGGCGGGACCAACGCGTAAAGGATTGGCGTGCCTTCCGAGGTACGGATCTGGATATGTACTTAATAGCTGGTCGCCCATCCTCGAAATTACTGTGGCAAGCAAGCGATTCGGAGTTCGGTTATAGCGCGCTTTTTAGATTTCCCTCGGGAATATAAAATTTTTCCGGGCTAAAAAGTACCCTATTATTTAATCGGGACTTCTAACTTTACGTCTGCAAAATTTCAAAGCAATCAGGCACTAGTTTATAATTTAAAAAAAAAATTAATAAACTTTATTATTATTATTACTAGCTATTTTAATCTACTCTTGCAATGACGGTTTACTTGTACATAACATATTAAAGGTATGGTCTCCATTAGAACAATGATAAACACAAAAGTCGATGAGACAATCGAAGATAAATTATCTTCACTACCGACAGTCTAGAATCTTAGCTATTATACGATTATAGCATGGCCGTCACTAATACAGGTGCATAGATGATTGTAACTTGAAGTTTCTGGAAACAATTATAATTACGTACAAGTTACGCCCCACGGTTTCACCCGTATAGGCTTCGTTTCCGTTGAAATATCGGAATAAAAAGTATTATATGTGATAATCCTGGTCATAAACCATCTATGTGCCTAACCTACGAATCCAAATCAATCTAAAATCTGTAGTGTCAATGAAAGACCGGAGTTAGCAACAGACTGGTATATTAACAAAGGTTCTTAATCTACCCACCACCTAACAATAATCACATTACCTATACTAATATATAAAGCTGAAGAGTTTGTTTGTTTGTGCGCGCTAATCTCGGGTACTACTGGCACAGTAGACTTCTTTCTACTGTGCTACTGGTCCGATTTGAAAAATATTTTTTTGCGTTGGATAGTCCATTAATCCAGGAAGGCTTTAGGCTATATAACATCACGCTGCGACCAACGGGAGCGGAGCATAACTAACTCCACGCGAACGAAGTGGCGGCAGCTAGTTAACTATAAAAGTACTCCCAAACGTCACACTTCTCCCCTTTAAGCTAACACGAGGTTTTTTTATGGTAACAATGACATGTGTATAACAATTAATAGTTTTACTCTACAACATTAAGTAAAGTACGTTTTGCTCTATTCAGTGCACGCAATGCACGAGCTGATACACCAGGCGGTGTCTGCTCAGTATGGGGTAAGGGCGCATCGGGTGGGACGCACGGCGACTCCGCGATTACGTCCTGAGCGACCTCACAGGCGCCGTCACCGCCTGACGCATCTTCAAGTACCTCACCCTCGGCTCCTTTGGCCACATTGCCACTCTCAGATACTACCGCTTGTAAATTCTTATCCTGAACTAAGCCGCTTAGCCGAGATAAAGAATATCTAGCTTTACTAGTACAGGGTAAAATCTGGTCCGCGTGACGCCGCCACTCTGGCCCTTTACCTGCATCGACTTTATAAGAAACTGGGCCAGTTTTTTTAACAATTTTGGCTTCAGCCCATTTTTCCCCCTTTTGCGTGTTATCACGGGCTAGTACTGTATCCCCCACCTTAAAATCTCGATATGCGGATGGTGAGTTGACTTGTCTCTGATGTCGTGCGCGCACGGTGGCGGCGTCATCGGGCCGGAGCGCGTCTAGCCTACTACGTAGCCGCCGCCCTTGAAGTGCCACGGCCGGCGACACTCCAGTGGTGGCATGTTCGCAATTTCGATTTTGTAACAAAAATTTGCTGACGGCTACATTCATACCTTGACGTTTAGAGCCCTTTTGATCGTCCTAACCGCATTTTCAGCCGCACCATTACCCTGTGGCCTTTAAGGGGTTGAAGTCGTGTGTTTAATTTACTTATTCTTACAAAAGGTGTTAAATTCATATGACGAAAACGGCGGCCCGTTGTCGGTTAAGAGCTGTGATGGTAAACCGAAACGCGCAAAAATGCTTCTAAATACCTTAATAATGCAATCAGCAATCGTGCTTCCTGTATTGCTATCGCTTCTATCCATTTAGAATGCACGTCAACTATGATGAGATATTTAACGCCCCCACACTCTGCGAAGTCCACGTGCCTATCCGTTTGTTACCTTAGGTCTCTTGGTGCAGACATCCCGCAATTATTTATATATTACAAACTATATGGTAGGGTCAGGGCTGTAGGGCTTATATTATGTAGGGTGGTCTTAGTTTAGGTTCTGTTAGTTTGCCATATAGGCGCATGTACTACCGCTACCTTTATCAAGGGTGGTCGTACAGTCGCAATGGCTCCTTAATAACTCTTGATTTATCAAATGACTTAAAAAAAACGGCTTGTTCTAATGACCGTACGGAATTCTTAAAAACTTAAGACTGTAGCCCAGTATATGGATTCAACGTTTCTGACCGACGGGAGCCGAGTATACACGATTCAACATCACCGAACAATACACCTACATGATACAACGTCTCCAACCAACGGGGTCCAGTTCGCCCCCGATCTGCTCAGAAAGGGCGACTAAAGAATCTTTTCAAATGAAAAATTTAACTAGGAAATCCCGCCTTCCGCCTTCAATTTAATCAGTTAGTAAAACCTCATGTGGACACCAAAGAATTACTAAAACGTGTGTTAATAAAAAATAGCTCAATGAAAGACATATTTTAAGTGCATGTGTAACCAACCGCACGTTTTGCTAACATTGTGACATTGCCAACGGCTTTATTTCGAAGCAATACGGGCGGTTTTCGTAATTCATGAGGTACATCGGCTTGCAGTTGACCGTACAGTAAAGGCGTCAATTATCACAGCACGCATTGAAGTGCCAAGTGGAGTCTCACGGAGAGCTAATTTGATTGACGGCGGTTGCTAAAGAACCGTTGCTTCGAGGTTAGTTACAATATTGGGAGTAGCCTTAGGTTAGTTTAGAGACACGAATTGAGAAGGCTCAAAGAGGCGGGCCGGGCGGACGGAATCTGTCGGATCGTGCAGTCTTACGACCCTTGACGTTTGAGATGAAACACCAACCTGGGGCCCTAGCCTGCTACTTTTATAAAGAAGATGTTTCAGAAATGTATGGAGCATCGGCCAGCACTATATACTCTTAATGTAAATATTAGTAGGTATACACTATAGTTAACTGTTTTTTATGTTAATTTCCTATGTTTTGGCTTAGTTTTTATGTAGATTCAATTTAACTTGGCTAAGGCCAAGCCAAGTTCTGGAGCCAGGGTTCTGAGCCAGGTTCTGGAGTGGCGGTCACGTACCGGAAGACGCGTAGGGAGGCCCCCAAGAAGGTCGGACTGATGACCAGGTGAAGGTCGCGGGAAGCCGATGGATGTGAGCAGAAAGCCTTGCGGGAGGCCTTTGTCCAGCAGTGGACCGCCATATTCACTACTAGTTAGTAGTGAATATGGCGGTCAGCAATAAGCGAAATAAGATTTTGACAGTGACATTTGATTGAGGTGTCATGTATCTATCGAAGGCTACCGTAGCTATATTATCTACCATATGACTGCGAAAAAAAACAAAATATGAATTCCGAACATACGGTCACAAAACAAAAACAATCACTAAAATCTCCGAGACACAATCAACTCAAATCAACACTCGCCACGAACAGAACAGGAAAATAGATTTGTCAAAGTTGTATATATATACCTGTATTTGTATTCAAATTAATTTTGTAGTATTTTTATGAAAATCTTTTATTTTTTTCCTTTTTACCTATATAGTGTACATATTGGTGGCTCAAAATGAAACATCTCCTTTGTCATTCCACCACGATTCCATTATCATTCTGCTTAAAAGTGCGTAATCTGCTAAATTCATAATGATCGTTCAATTATATCAGTAGTCTCGTATTGGAATGGTGATAGTATAATATTGATGTATTGAGCGCAGTATCAGTGATTGACCACTGGGAAGTCATAATGACGCCATTTTCAAATCGATCATTATGAAGTCACTGATCGATTATTCTAACACTACTGTTTTTATTACGAGCCTGACAGATACCTCCCCGCCTTGCTCTAGGACCGAGGACATCTATGAGGATTTTAAAACACGGAACAAAAAAGGCATAGACAATACATTTGGCAAAGCGTAGATTATCAGCTTTTACTGTGTTATCAGCTTTATTCCAATATGCTTTTATTTCTAACTCCTCTAAAGTCTGTTTCTTGGTAGACACCCCCATTCCAGCCATGTCATCACTCACACACAGATATATAAATATATAATTGTATATAGTATTTTTTTTATATATTTTAAACTAGCGCTTGACCGCAATCCTGCCTGATGGTAAGCAGTGACGCAATCGTTGATGGTAAAGCGCACTAGTCAATTAAGAGCCTATTCACTCTAGCCTTGAAGACACTCAAATTGTAGTCCGACGGAAACACCGCCGCTGGCAAATTACATTTTTTTTTTTTGTTAATGTGTGTGAAACCCGAAATACGTTTCTAGTATTTTTAAACGTAAAGAATCAATGTACAAAATTTCAAAAAGCTATAATGAAAAACCACAAAGTTATAAGCTTGCTATTCTACTTGGTTGTCCCAACAAAAATATGGTCAAAGCTCCACTCTGGCGGGCGAGCGCGGTGCGTGACCTCTGGCGTCAACTGTGGTGAGCGCGCTTTACTATGATCTATCGTAACCGCTCAGTAATCACACTGCAACAATTTCTAAATGTATTTTCACACCATGTCATATTTGCGAAAAATATAACATGGTGTAAAAATGTTTGGAATCGATTCAGTTGATTATTCTGAACAAACTATATTTCGCCTAAACAAAAATAACGTGGTATATTACAGAACGTAAATATGACAAAAGATTATATAGAGAGAGATTATTAAGAGATATACAAAGATTTTTCAAAGGGCTCAATGGGCGGTCTTATCACTATGAGCGATCTTTTACAGACAACCTTTGGATCAGCTGTGTATTATTTAGATTATATTTGCAATGGATAATATGGAATTGGAAAAATTTAACTCTGCCTGAGTTAAATTTTTTCTAGGTAAATAAGATTTATAACGCTCCATGATTGATTCTAAAAGTTCAGGGAATATTATCCATACTAATATTATAAATGCGAAAGTAACTCTGTCTGTCTGTCTGTCTGTTACGCTTTCCCGCTTAAAGCTCTCAACCGATTTTGATAAAATTTGGCACAGACAATCTTTAGACCCTGAGAAAGAACATAGGCTATCTTTTATCCCGGAAAAATTTGATGTTCCCGAGGGAAATCTAAAAAGCGCGATATAACCGAACTCAGCCGCGGGCGGAAAGCTAGTTATTAAATAAAAACTTAGTTTTTAGACAGCTCCATCACTATTTCACACCAAGCTTCTTCGACAGTGACTTGCTAAAGGGGAAAGATAGACAATAGCCTTATGCAAGAGACTATACTTAGGTATTACGCCGTATACATTCAGATTTATCATCAATTGCAGGAGAGGCCTATGCCAGTTGTCCACTAAACATTAAAATCAGTTAAAATCTTCAAACCAATTGGTAAATGGGCTTCTTGTAGTAGTTTTATGTTCATGGGATTCAATTAAGTAAAGAACTTCCCTTTCTTCTGCCCAGTCATCGATCTTATAAAAAAAAAACAAAATTGAGAGACAGAAGGTGTCGCTTAAAACGAGAAATCTAACAAACCGCCTTTAAAACAACAACCAAACAAGTCATCCACTTCTAAACGGGAGTCTTGAAACTAAAATGCATACTTCGTCTTTGTAACGCAAATTAACTCTTAGAAATCGACGCCATCTTGTTTTGTTTCCCGCCATTTGCATTCGTTTTGTTCGGATTCATTGTCGACATGACGGCTAACGTTTTGTCAGGCAAAGAAAGGAATATATAATGCCTTATGCAACTATAACGTGACCTATTTTAAAGGATATTTTAGTTTCTAATACATTTTCTCGTGGTGTTACTAATTTAATTAGGTGGACAGTTATTTTTAAGTTTTGGTTGGTTTCTTAATGTTCTAGCGTCGGCGGTTGTATAATGAGCGGTTCTTTATAAAACAAATTGTTGAACTTGTTTGGTAAAAAAGGTTTTGGTGTTACTTGTACCTTTTGGAAAACTGTTGTTTGTACTTTATAATATGCGGGGGAAGACTTGTCTGTCATACCTATATGTTTTTTACTAGGCATAATAACAAAGATTTAAAAAACGTTAAAGGCCCCGATTCTATTGTTCACAAACTAAATTAAATTTATGTTCAGTGCATACTTTTCTTTCTATTTCATTTAGAAAAGGACAGAAGATTAAATGTGAGTTTAGACCTGTCAAATTAGTGCGCTCCTGACGTAAACGGGCGTATTTTTAGTCGCCATGTTTATAATCGCGTCTAAACTGTCTATGGAAGGAGGTTTGGCGGGAATGTCAAGATGAGTGTCACGCTCATTTTTCATTGGACTTTTAAAATTATTTATAGTGTCGTTTACTAAATAAAAACGCGTGATTTATGTAGTAAAAAGTGCATTCAGTGAATAATTCAAAAAGAACAGTGAAATATTGTAGCATAGTGGCCGCATCATGTCTTTACGCTAAACCGCTTCTTATCGTCCAAACGCGGGAAACGAAAGGAGTTAGATTAGTTAGGATAAGTTGTAAAAAATGTCTATGGAATCCTTATCTTAATTTGACAGGATTAAACTTAAATGTTATCTTATATCCTTTTCTTAACGAAATGGAAAGAAAAAGATGCACATAACTTAAAATTATTTTAGTTTGTGAACAACAGAATCGGCGCCAAAGACTATCTAAAATTATTAACGACGACACGACACGGTAGGTGCAGTGGCTGAGTGATTGACTACAGCGCTGCAATAAACAAATACGTATTTATATGACCTACAGGTAGTTGTTCGGGGTCTGGCTGTTCGTGTGGGCCCGTATTACAGAACGTTACTCAAGACTCAAGCATTACTTAAAACTATTTTCAAGCAATCA